>VZRV01005418.1:2584384-2610885 GCA_013398115.1 Falcunculus frontatus
CCCGCCGCCCCCAGCCCCTCTCCTCCGCAGGCTTCTGCTCCTCTCCTGCCTGTCCCCGCATTGGAAAACAGCCTCCCGTGCAGGGGGCTTGTGTCCTCCTAAGCGGCGAGCGATCGTCCCCCCTCTCCTCTCACACCAGTTCGGGAGCCGAGCTCACTTTCCGCCCTCGTTACCTGTTTTGCTCCCTCTGGAGTCCCCCATTTCTCAGGGAATTTCTAGCAACAGTGTTTAACCTCAGCGTTTAAAATCCCTGGTGGCAGAGCCTGACATTCAGTGCACAGAAGTTTGCCCGACCTCAGCCCTGTGCACCGGTCTGCCCTGCATCCCTAACTCGAGAGGGTCCCCATGAGGGTCTCTGCCCCAGACGGTCCCAGCAAAAGCAGCTTTAGGGCTGAATTCAGTAGGGTTTCACATCTTTTTCTTTTGCGGAGGTGATACTACATTGCCAGCTACGCTTTTTTACCATATGCAACACCAACACACTGGCAGTTAACAAGCTACAACACAGAACCACTTGGCAACACAGAGAAAATGGGCAGAAAATCCCCAAGCAAGAGGGAAGGGGGAAAAAAAAATTGCTATGAATCGACAGCATTAAGCATGCAAGAGAGAACTGTAAAGGAGAGGCTACCAGGGAGCAAAGGTGCCCTCCCAGGCCTGTGCACAGCACCAAGTCAGGAACCCCAACAGGGGAAGCAGCCACTGCTTAACCATCAGAGAGATAAAGCACCTGAATAGTTTCTGGAGAGCAACAGAGGTAAGAAACCAAACCAATCTTAATGTCAGTTCCCCTTATTGAAGTCAACTGATGTGGTTGCCTGCCGTAGCTAGGGATTCAGGAACGCATGAGGTGCCACTCAGTCCCGCAGAACCTGTGAATTTCACTGTCCCATATGGTAATTAGAGTACAAGCAATACTAATTTGTAAAAATTGTGGTGTGACTGTACCAACAGCATCTGTTCTGGGCAGCAGTGCCCTGGAAGGCAGGGGCTCAGGCAGCCTGGCTCCACATTGGAGAGAATATGTTGGGCCAATGAAGATGAACTCAGGCAGTGGTAGATTCAAGGTGGGGGAATGGAGTTTTGTTCCTGCTGCAGGAATGAAGTTTGGAGCTGTCTTCACTTGTAACACCACATAATTCTAGGTGGCTGCAGATTTATTACCGTATTTTCCCAAATTTGGAAGGCTTCCACTTTTGACCACATGAAAGAAAAACATTTTCCTTTTCTCAGTATGACCTCCATTTTCTATTCTGAGACAAAATCCATTATAGCAATGCCTGGAAAAGCTACACATCGAATCATTTTCCCTGAGAATTCCTCTGAATTTTGAGATGGGTTTAGCTTGGCCAGAGCTTTTCCACCCCGCAGCAAGAGAAACTGCCTTTGAGATTCTCAATTTTTAAAAGATAATGATGGCTGTGTTCACTGCAGCATTTTTCCTGTTATCAGTTTGATTTGCAATCGCAGCTGAAGGCCTATGCCATGAATTATTTGCCAATTAAGCAGTGCTTGCATGGAGGCTGTGTATTTTACACCTTGACAGCTATTACAGGCAGAAGGTAACTGGAGCTTTGACTTAAATGCAAATTATCAAACAGCGAACAGTCTGAAGCAGAGACCCAAGCTGACTTGGACAGAAGACACAACAGAGATAAATTTGCTGCTGACGTTTTATCTTGGATGGGAGTAACAATGGTAAAGACAAAATCAAATGTCCGTATCTTCCTTGCTCTTTAACAGCAGACTTTTTAATCCTTCCTGAAGACACCCAAAAAAATTAATGTCGTGGAACAAGTATTGGAAAAGATAGCTGCCCTCTGTTACAACTAATATGATTAATATCCTTGCATAACCTTTTTTCTTAGGGAGAAGAGAGAGTGATTTCACTACTCCGGTCACAGTGCATTATTATGTACCTTGGAAACAGAAAAGCAGGTATTAAAAAAAGTGAAAATGAGATTTTATTATTATTTGCTACAGATTTGTGCCTCAAATTCTTTTCAGTTCAGGATCCCCAGGGTATCCCATGGGTACTGTCCATAAGCACAGGACAGGACCCAGGATGTTCTTCTCCACCCCAGCAGAGACAGAGCAGTTGGACTATTTGTTTTGTTGCAGTTAAACCCTTTAATAAGCATGATGTCACTGCACTCAGCCAAGTACTGGGAAATGTTTCACTTTTCACTTTTTTCCAAAAGTGAAGTTGAAAAGGTCTTTAAATCGTTTAGTAGACGCCCTTCACTTGTTTCATTTACTTCAGATATAATATATGCAGATTCAGTTATTTCATCAGCAACATAAAGCCTGTTATCTATTGGATTTCAAGTCTGAGGTAACTCCCAGCAACCAAATACGTGATTTAATAATAATTCTGTCATCAAGTGAAATCTTTCCCCGAGATAGATACTGAAAGCAGCCTGCCCACATAGTAAGATACTTATTTTTTCTCAGAGGCTTTTCAGCAGGGTCAGACCTGAAAATGGTTAATCACATTCCGTTTATTTCACCTAAAGTTTTGAGCAAGATTGATTACAGCAGAGGACTCTGTCCAGCTTCCTATTTTGTTTGTGCTCTTGCCCGTGCAGGATCATGGAACAGTGTTTCTGTAATCCCCACCTAGAGAACAACATGAAAATATCAGCTTTTCCCAAAATGAGTAGCAGGAGTTGTTGACCAGATGATAAAGATTTTAATATTCATAAAACCAGAATGTCAAAGAAGAACATCTTGTATGAGAATTAATGTTTCCAAGTCATAATCGTCATTCTCCAAATGCATGCAATGCTGCTAGGAAAAGTCTTGCTCTCTCTCCTTCTGACATGTGGAAGTTTAATTAAGCACCCACCAAAGACTGGGAATTACCTGCTGGAATTGTTCACCTGTTCTTCTTTTTATTCTTGTCTATGCTGGCCAGCAAGCCAAACCAGTTTTGATTTCCATATCTTTTATTTGTACGTTGTTCAATGAGGCACGGGCCGATTCCACGTTAAAAATAAATATACTTTGTCACCATCATGAACTGCACTGGACAAAACCGTAACATGCTGCTGATTAAGGCTGTGCAAATAGAGCATCCCCTAAAGCAAGAAGAATGGGCACCTGTGCTCATGGGAACAGAGGGAGCAGCTAAAGTCTGACAACTCAGTGGCTCTGATGACCCTACAGAGGATTATTGGCTCTTTACTTTGCAGTGAAAAGATCTGAGCCTCCACAGCCTGCAAGGGAGGAAGAAAAAGCATTTCATAGATCCAGGTGATATTTCTGGCCATGTTTGTCCACACTGTGGGGAGAGGAAAGGAAAAAATGACAGGGAAATTTGTCAATTTATAGACTTAACAGTCTATAAGGGGAGGTGGCAGAGGATGGATCCAAGCTCTTCATGGTGGTGCCAAGCAATAGGACAAGGGACAGCAAGTGGAAACTGATGCACGGGAAGTTCCACCTGAATAAAAGGAAGAACTTCTTTACTGTGCAGTGACCAAACACTGGAACATCTCGCCCAGAGAGGCTGTGGAGTTCCCCTCCCTGGAGATGTTCAAGAACTGTCTGGACCCAGTCCTGTGCCATGTGCTCTTGTAGGGCCCTGCTGGAGCAGGGAGGTTGCAGCAGGTGACCCTCTGTGCTCCCTTCCAACCTCTCCCATTCTGTGAAAGCTCAGTTCCCGAACACTACAGTATAAATACTTCACCCCTAACCTTCTGCACTCCAAGGGCTAGAGAGAGCCTTTTCTTGGCTCCCCTCATCTGCAGTTTTTACCACAGGATATTGCATGACAAAGACCAAAACATTACCATCCTATGCCGCTGTGCTCTGCATCTGCGCCTCTTGCTCTGATTTTCCTACCATAAGCAGTGGGCTTGTGGTGTATGTGCTCAATTAGAAGAGCAGAAATCAGAGTTCAGTTTCCACTCTAACATACTTTTGTTTATAACTAAAAGCTGCACTAATTTAAGTTGAAATTATTTTTTAAACTCTGGCAAGAGGTTTTGTACGGATTCGTATTTCTATTTAGGCTAAGCTTTTTCAGGTGCAGTTCAAGCTTGGGATAAAAACTTGAAATAAACCCTATTTACACTGCAGTAGATTGCATTTGCAGATTTCACATCTGAATCCATTTGATTCATATTGAATCTATTTAATCTGCATTTTTAGTATGCATTCCCTGCTTTCTATGCCTCTAAGTGTTAAGCTCTGTCCTATTCATACAAAGAATTTCACATATTCATACTAAAACAAGAAATGCAGGTTGAGGATTTACAACTCTTCTGCAAATTCTGCCATAAAACAAATAGTTAAAATCATCACCAAATACATGGAACTATTTCTTTGTCTATTGAAATTACAACTTTTTTCAATAAAGTCTTTCAAAATACTTTACAGTCCTTACAAAAGCTGCATGTAAAATCTGGGAGAGAAAAAAAATACAAGGTACAAAATATTTGTTTTAATTTAGTCACAAGCTGTGCTTTCTACTTTGACTCAATTTCTTTGGTCTGGTTATACCTCCATTGCATTATTTTCCTTAGGTACTGGCCACCTGCATCACACGTTCTCCAAAGGCCTCCTACTCACATTACTGTGACTGGGATTTTAATTTCTGTCCCTGTACTTGCTCTCTTGCTTTGCCATTTTTTCTAGGGCCAGCTTTGCTCCTCCAAGGCAAATGAACCTCACTTCCCTCACTTTCATCGCTTTTCCATTAGTTTTTGATACTGCTTCAACCTTGCCTCCATGCATTTCTTTCCATGACACGCATCATTTTTTTCCCCCCTCAAAAAAAGCAAGCAAAGATGCAGTATGGTTTAATCATCTTGCAACACTCTCCTACACTCTGCTGGTCTAAAAGGTAGAAATTTGAGGCTTGGAGCACCTTTCCTAGGGAAACGTGAGTTTCAGTCTTCCTATCTTCAGCCTTGAGCCGTCATCAACACTTGCACAACAGCAGATCTGGGTTTTCTTCTGAAAGCCTTGTTCTCCCACAGTCCCCATGACACTAGAACTGTTTACCAACTTCCAATTCATTATCCCCTTCTTTCTACCCTGCCTCTCCACAGTACCAGTTTCTAAGAAGGATTGCCTGGGCCTTCGATGCCTCTCCTCATGTGCCACAGGGTGATGGCACAACAGGTACACCCAGGCCTAGCAAGGCAGCTCCAGCAGCCTCTGCCTGGTTCAGCAGAGAAGTGTCAGCTCTGGCTGGCTTGTCTTTATGCGCAAAGAACCTCAGCATGGGTAGAAATACTCTTTTAGCCTTCTCTAAAGTGATTCTTGCAAACGCTCACATTTTCGGTCATCCTTTCTGTCTGATCCATTGGCTTTTAGCTAGGCCTTAATATCATCATTCTAAGTCCTCCTATTCACACTAAGTAGTGCTTGCAGGTTCTTCCCAAGGAATCTGACATACAGCCCTCCCTGAGCCTCTGCACAAGCATAGCATGTCAGTCAGATAAATGTGTGCCATTGTGCGTGTCACTGCTTTGTGCAGCTTTGATCCTCTGGTGTTCTACAGGATTCTGCTGCGAAGATCAATCGACCATTAACCACATTTTTTTCATAAGCTCTTTGGGGAGGCACCATATTTTGTTGTCTGCCTGTGCAATGCCTGGAGCAATAAGGTCCCTTCACACCACAGCAATGTCGATAATATATACTCCCAACTGTGCTAGGTGCTATACATAAATAGTGACACCTCATAGATTGGCACTACCACTTTTTTCTTTGTTGTTTGCTAGTCTAGGTAACAGATGATCACAAGACAGAAGAATAAGTGACCCTGCATTACTTAGCTTCAAGTCCCAAACACAGTTAAAATCAAGGAGAAAAGATGAGACACTATTAAAGGAGGTAATCTGAGCCACAATAGAAAGTACAGTCATGATATCATCAAATTAATATCTAGAGTAATTTGAAATATTTCCCAATAAAACAGAGAACTAGTTAACCTGTAGACTCTAGGCATCAAGGTATGGTAGGACATCCAAGATACAGAATCAAAATAAATGCTTTTCATTTGGGCATATAGCAGCAACAGTAACAGTCATTCAATATGAAAAAAACTGACCTTCAGTTTAGCATCACTGGGAGATCAATCATCAGGGTTGGAGTATCTGCTCCTACCTACTTCCTGTTCTTGGGCCTCTCCACAATGGACTATGGAAATAATGCAGATACATTTCTTTGCCTTATTATAGAACAATGGTTTGGCTGCTTTGGGTTTTGCTGTGAAATAAACATTAATGAAGTGTACAACTAGAGGTGCCATCCCAGCGGCACACATGGGTACCCACAAATTAATGCTACCTTCTCAGTGATAGCATACTGTTTAGGGGTCAAACACAGTCAAACCTCAGCCCTCTTACAGGTTCCTCTAACACAGCCATGCAGACCAGACACCAGGCTGCAGAGAGGCTCAGAGCTGTGCTCACTGCTGCACACACAGCCTGAGAGAAACCAGGAGCACTGCCAGTGTGCCCAGCATCACCTGCTGGAGGGACTGGCCACCTGCCTGAAGCACAGCCAAGTAGCATGTACTAGCTGTTCCCAAGCTCCTCCCAAGCATGAGATCAACTTTTTAGTTGTACCCAATGAAAAGATGTTTGCCAGAGGTTAAAATAAACATTTGCTGTGGTTTCTGTCAGCCTCAGATCAGGAGAATTGTTAGGGGCCACTGCCCAGTGTGGAAGCCCCTCTGCAGGGGCTGCCTCTGCTCCCATCTAATCTTCATTTCAGGGTATTCCTCTTAGGGTCCTTCATATTTTTGTGCTGCTGCTGTTCTTCCATGGTGCCTTTCATCTAAAAGCATTACATTGCAGTCAAAGACGCAGATAGCAAAAAACCCTCAATTCCATAGTTCCTGTGCTTTGGGGCAGAGGTTAAAAGCAAACTCTCCTGGTACCCAACCCTTTTTAGCTGGCTGCATGACACCTCCCAAGCTGTGCAGCAGACACAGACCTGGGATTAACTGTGTCACCAGAGTTACCACAGGTTTATTACATCAGCCCCCCCTCCCCCCTCTGGGAAGCTCGTACATGACAGATCTCACACACTAGCAAATCCAGCTCCCCATCTCCAGCAACCTGAGGTAGAGGGTGTGACAGCACACCTCTGCCATCATCAGCTCGTAGGGAGCATCCCCATGAGAAAGGCACCTGAGAAAATGCAATTCTCAGTTTGATGTCCTGATCACAGAAAGAAAGCTTTCCCTCTTCTTCACATCACACTGGCCTTTCACTGTATGAGGGAAAAAAAAAAATCTTATCTGAACTGAAGCAAATCCCAGTTCCAGGATGCTGCTTTCCTCAAAATACCCTTATAACACACCTCTTTTAGGCAGGCAAAGATGTTTCACAAACACACAGAGGTCTTCTTCTAAACATATTACATCGTTAAAAAGGAATTACTCCAGCAGAGGCAAAACCAGTATAAAGCAAGCACAAGTGGAATAAGAATCACACCCTTCATTTTATTCTGTGTAGCTTTTTTCCCCCCCTTACATAAGCTTCAACACTCCAAGTTCAAGGCAAATGCTTGCAATATTTCTACGTTATCCTCAGTAATGTGACAAGAGCAATTACGGAGTCCAGGGAAGCTGAGTAACACTGCTAAAACAGTGGGTGGTCTAAAGGCTTGAATAGCTCCTGTGCACTAACACTGCAGTGGAGTCCCCCAGACCCCCACTTTGTACCCTAGGCAATTCAACCATGCTCTGCAACACTGGCCTTTTTGTCTGGGACATTCTGGCACCAGCATTGCTTAGCTGACTTGAGATATACCCAAGTTCTTTCAGGTGGTCTGTAAAGTTAACTCACCCTTTAAAAGTTTGTCCTTGGTACCCACCACATCTCCTTCACTCTCCGTTTCTGTTGAAAGTTCTAAGCAGAAGCATGCTGAACATTTTGCACGGAAAATCTGCTCAGAGACAGCTATTCCAGGTGCACAGGCCTGTGCTGAGTACAGCATTATTTGGGATATTCTCTAAAAAAAAAAAAAAATCTACTTTTACAGTAAAAGAGCCATTTGCCATGTGCAATGTGCTGAAATACTTTGCCACAGCAAAGTCTGGTCTAAACATGTTGTTGGCCAATAAAAGGGGGGAAACATGCTGCCAGTAAACATTTGCGTGGTATGTCTTTGAAGGCTTCAAGGCAGACTAAGTGGAATAATTGTGAAGATGTATTATTTATAATACAACAAATCTTCCCCACAAGATATAGGTCTCCATTAACCTAGTACCCAACTGCTTTTAAGTGCATTTTTTAATGTGTTTACCCTGCTAAGGGAGTTATGTTTTATTATCTCCATTTTGCATTTGGGGAATTGAGGTACTGGGAGATTAATAGATTTGCTCGAGGTTACATAGCAAATCTCCAGCAAAGCACAAATGCAGACCAAGTGTCCCAGATTGTTCTTCTCCACTGGATGTATCCATCGATATGCCAGGACACATTAAAACATCAAAGGTCTCTTGTGAGGTGACTTTTTCCTTTGTAATAAAAAAGGCCGATGTCATGCGAGCAAGTAACATTGTATTGGAGTCAACAGAAGTTCATCTATTTACACAAAAGCTGGAGCAAAGTCTGGAGCTTTTGTTGGAATATTCTCATTTTTCTAGCTATCCATTGCATTCAACTCAAATTCTCAAATACCTTTTCACTGATGAAACCTGCTGCATCTGACAAACTACCTATTCATTCATCAAGATTCACTGATAGCCTTTACATTTCACATACTACCATGTAAAGTCATATGCTGCTTCATGTCTCCCTCAAGCCTAGTGGAGCTGCAAAGAGGTTCAGCTTTTTCAAGTGCGCCCGCATAGTGAAAATGCTGAATGTGAATATGGGACCCTTGCTATGGTACAATGGTGTTATGGATTGTTTGGTTTGATTTTCATCTTGATTTATGGGAAGAAGTGGTGGAAGACAGAATCTTAATCTTTTACAGTACCTTGCACCAGCAAGCCTTTGGGGGAATGGTTTCATGGGATTCCGTAGAAGACCACCTTTCTCCCTACATCCCCCTTCACCAGCTCTTCACTAAGTCAACCTCCATGAAGATGAAACCTGTGCTGCTCTCCAGCCATGGTAGAGTTTGTGGAACTGGGAATTTCACAGAATAGCAGAATGTTCCGAGTTGGATCCTGCCACCCCCTCTCTCCTACTCCCTAAACACCAGCTTAGTACCCTCTCCCAATCCCACTTGGGAGGAAAGGACCCCAACCAGTGCAATTACAACGTTGTATCTTTCAAGTGGATGATGTTTCCATTAATTTCCAAGCTCCTATATAAATATAAGTCTAAATAGAATTTGAATGAATAATAGGGCTGGTAACAATGCAAGCAGAATACTTTGTGCCACGTGTGCCCTTGTCAGCACACAGATGTCATAAAGCATCCCAGTCCCATCATAAAAATGTAAAAGAACCAAGGGCTTTGCCTACAATATCTTGGCTGGGGAAGGCAATTATAGGAGCTTAATCACTTCCAAGACTAAAAAAAATCCCTTTGGTGCAGCAAAGTGAGTTGCACAAAAGGAGTTCTAAAGAGAACATGTGATATTGGTGACCTGTTTCTCATCAGCATGGAGAGTGGACCCACTTTAGCTCACAAAATATCATTGGGAGAGCCCAGTAAGTTTACTCCACAAGACATCACATCTAAGTCAGCCTCATGACTAGAGCAAATGAGATTTAGTCCTCATTGCAAAGCTGCCACCAAAAAGCCTGCAAGCCAGTTTAATTTAGCAAATGGGCAGTACCTTCTCACAGCAGGGACAGATTTTATTTTCCATTTAAGATCAGGGACACACACAGGTAAACAGCAGTAATGCACCTCCAGGCTACTCCATGGCTCAGCTCACTTTAAATAAAGCTACCCCAGGGAGGGGAGGTGGTTTTGAGGTGAAATACAAAATTGAGGAACTCGGATATCTTTATCCTTCTTCATGAAGGTAAGCGCGACATGCAGAACGTGATACTCCGCCTCCAGCACAGTCTGGGCTGCTCAAGACATGTTTGACATCCCCCGACAAAGATTTAAAGATTATTCAGTATCACATGTTCACCAGTGTTTTGAACAGCTAAACAATGAATTTTCCCACTGCCTCTCCTGCTAATGATGAGCGAATAAAGAATCCCCTAGGGAATTTCCCTTCATCTGCTCACGAGTGCCACTTCGCTAGTCACATTTATCTGACAAATCTTACAGATGGCTTGGCACGAGCTTGCAACAAGCACACCATCTTTGGAGCTGGGATTGGCCGCCCGAGCCACGCGACGCTTTCTGTGGCAAACTGGGCAAGCCCACAGCAGAGCCCCATACCAGCTACTGGAGAAATACCCTTAGGAAATTTACAGCTTCACCCAGCGCTGTTTCAGCAGAAGACACTGATGATGGCATTTCCGACACTGCAGCCGCCTCGTGAGGAATGGAGTCTCTTGGCACAGAAGAAGTTGTTTTCTGACCCAGACAGAAAGATATCCTGGAAAATGACTCCCATTGAGTCCTTTTCCTGCTGTTTTTGTGCTGAATGCCTTTCTGTTAAAGAAGAATTTTCCCCGTTAAAATAATGGGGAGGAGAATATAAAGACCCATCTGCAGAGCACATTTTCAGAGGGGTTTTTGTTTGTTTTCCAACATTGTCTGTGAAACATTGGTTGAGTCTTTCGAGCTCTTTCCAGATGTGTACTCTCCTCGTGCTATGTACCCAACTCTAATTCTAGTTGGAAAGCTGTTTGACTCAGGCAAATGAATAGCAGGATTTTAAAACAGATACAAATAGTAAAACTAGGGCTTTGTACAATCCCATAGGTACTATAGATGGGACCGTCCAAACACAGATCCTTCTAATCCACCAAGAAAATGCCCTTAAGACCTGTTCAGAGTCAGACTTAAACCCATAAAATCCAGGAAATTCAGAGATAAGCCTGGATATCTGGACTGATATTCTGTCCTCAGTTCACCTTACTGGGTAAATGTTAATGAATGCATTTGTTTATTCCCTACAGTTCTATGCAGGGAATATCAACAATCTGATATTATGGGAGGAGGTGAAATTTTTTCTTCCGTATGTGTGTGTAGGAGTTGCTCAATATAATTTATTCTCTTTCACAATAAGACTGTATAGCTCCTCAATCCTTTCAGAGCTACACAGGGTCTGTCTTGTAAAGTTTTGGAGAAGAATCCTCAAAGGAAAATCAGTTATTACAGGAAACAGGACTGATTTTCAGTACTCCACAGTCTTGCCTTTCCATTCATACTAAGCAGGTATTCCAACATAAAACATCATCCAGATGCATTTCACAGAGGATCTAAACCCAGACCTTCACAGGTAACATGAGACCGAGTTCACCAATCACAAATGGAGAACTGGAGCAGACAACACCTCTGGAGCACCGACCCACATGTGCCTGCTGCAGCAACCTGCAAGGCAGAGCAGCCACATCAAGTACAAACAGAAGAATGGACATACCAGTCCATCTAGCCCAGCATCAGTCTCCTGTAGCTGGCTCCTGGAGCAAGCCAGAAAGCAGCAGAAGCAAGGGAACCACTTATGCCATTTCTCTCACATTTCTGCTAGCCTCCAGCTATTTTCAGATCAAGGTATTTCCTAAGCCAGATGTGGTTTCTAGCTACTTAGTAATCCTCTGTGCATTTCTTTACACAAACTTGTCCAGTCATCCTTTGAACTCTAATAAGCTTTTAGCCTCCACAACCACCTTTGGCAGTGAATTCCTTGTGTCCACTACCAGTTGCATGGAAAACATCTCTCTTTGTTTGCTTTGAGCCTGGCTGCTTCTAATTTCATTTAATGACTATAATTGATATGCTGCCACAGAACAAACAATCCCTGCCCACCTTCTGGCTTGAAGGATTCACTCCTACCCCACCAACATCTCATCTTCTTCAAGCTGATGAGTTTCAGCCTAATCAAATTTTCCTCACACGGAAGGTTGTGGCAAGTACAACTGAAGTATAAGCCAACTGTTTTTCTTTCCTTCTGAGCTCCCGGTACACCCTTTTACTTCACACTCAGGAAACACTGTCTTTCCCATGTTAGAGGGAAGTAGGTGACAGGTCTGCCATTACTTTTACAGGTAATCTGCAAAATGGCAGAGAAGTAGACCAAACTCTCCAGGGCCTATTCTGACCCTGGGGAATACAGTGCATTGAGCCTTATATAAACATTGAGCCTTAGCCCCAGAGACTTCACCAGGCACTGGACAAAGTTCACTTGCAATTTTTTTAAAATTGCACATAGCAGTCACTTCATCAGCAATGGATGCCAGGACAAGTACATAACTCAGGTCCTGCTACAGTCACAGGACCCATGTGTTTGAGCTGTAGGTATGCTCTGAGCAACACAAGCCCTGAAGTCGTGATGCTCTCAATCCAGAAACTACAACTGTGAATTCAGCTTCCAACAGAAACATTGAATGAAACCCATGGTCACTTTACCCACCAAAAGAGCATAGTACATTTTCACTACCATCATCTGTTCTTCCCTCCCAGCCCCCAAAAGACACAAAATATGAGCAAGTTTATCCCAAGAAAAGATTTCTGCAGGATAAGAAGGCAGATGTGACAGAGACTTTGTGAAGTCTGCTAAAGGTTTTGCTATTGCCAGCTAATTTGATGTAAAAGATATGCAGATACTATTGGGATGGGCAGCCCTACAAGCCCCTAAGATAAAACTTCCATTTATGACAAAATTCATCCCTGGTAAAAATGGCACTATTCCATTGAAATCAATAAGGTTGCACCTGTGAATGCCAGCTGTGAATTGAGTCCATGGTTCTCAAATGATGTAAAGTGCTTCAGGAGGAAAGATGCTATATTTAGGTGCCATATTATTGCTATGTAGACATTTTCATAACCCCTAATTATGGGGCTTTTTTTGCAAGCTCTGTAGTATTAACTGGATTGGATAAATATATAATTAGAGAGTGTTTCAACATGCACACTCTTGATGCTAGAAGCTTTATCAGCTCTTTCTTTTCTTCATGATCTGTTTTGCTTTTCTTTTAAAGCTGTTTCTATCAATTATGGCAAGATTTACTCAGAGCCCCAATAAAGGGTCACTGCAGACATCTCAGCAGAATAGAAGAGAGCTACATTTATGTTCCAGAACTTTCCTGTTTTCCAGAAAGACACCTCTGGGTTGTCATTGTATGACAACATTGCCAGAAGCTAAGCCAATCAGACAGGAAAAAAAAAAAAACCAACAACAGAACAACAGCAACAAAGAACTTTTCAGAAGTTCCCTGACTCCAAATTGTTTATAGGCTAAGCATTTCTACTCCAACAGCTTCAACAGAAGATCTGCTGCCCAAATATTTGCTGGATCTCGCTCCTCGCTTTTGCCAGTGGACAGAAAGGAAGAACCCAAGGATGTTCTTCACGTTCTGCACAGTGCCCGGGATGCACAAATAGCTTCAAAGATCTGTAGATAGGATGTAGATACAGCTCTATCTAAAAGAGCCACCACCCTAACAAATTACTGATTTGGTTGACTGGAAAAAGGCAAGCTACCTTTTTCACAGCATCTGCTTTGTCAAATTAAAAGATACCATTAACAATTAAAATCCAACTATTCCACAGGAGTAAAAAACCAAAACCAACAAAAAAGTAGCACCCGCATTTTCATTTCTAGGTGCTGAAGAAACCTGCATTATTGCAAACAAAAAAAAAGCCCTAAAAAAATACACTTCTTGGTTTTCTGATCAGATATGGCCTATAAAGTGTCAGATTCTTTTAGATGTGTTTATGAACATTTTCCTTTTGCACCAGCTTATATCCAGTGAGAATTTGAAAAGCTAAATTACAAGTATAAACACTTCAAAACAGATGTTAATAATAGAAAGAATTAAGAACATTGCTAGAGTGACACAACACGGATGCTGTATTATTAAACAAATGGCTCACGGTGGTGTTATGACATGAGTCATAATGCCTGATGCCATGAACATACTGCAGAAAAGAACAATAGCTATCACCAGCTACAGAAATACACAGAGCACAATACCAGGAGCCCAACTGCTGACTGATCTAAAGCAGGGGGTTTGTCTACAAGCCAACAGGATAAACTCACACCTGGTGCAAATGGGCGCAACTGAACAGAAGCTCATGGAGTAACAACACCTTCAGCTAAGGCTCTGATATTGCACCAAAGGCACTACAGGCTTTGCTCTGTACAGTCTTGCAGTCTGCTTTTGACTGTAATTGACTGGGGAATTCCAATTTGGTAGGATTTTGAACCTGCTTTCCACAGGTGTGAATAACTGAATCTGGCCCTACATTAACATCAATAGATTTTTAAACCCAGCAAATCACAGATCACATCTGAATTGTTTTAGCATTCAATATCACCTGAAGAAAGTCTACCAGAGGCAGAAAACTGGTGGCCATCAGCACAAGGACTGGTTTGCCATTCCTTTTGTTGCTTTATCTGGTAACTATGGATGGCAACTCGTGATGCTGAAGAAAAAGATTACTCTAAGAGCTGGCACATCCACAAGCTTAACAGACAAAGGATGGAATCAAATCCTGGAGTGCGCTTACAGCATGTGCTCCCCATAATTAAAAGTCTATTCGCGGCATGCAAAGTAGGAAAAGCTTTCATTTAGGGTAGAACTTAAACACAGCATTACTTTCCCTGCTTGATGCAGTAACCCCATTCAAGGGGATACGGTCTGGAAGCAATGTTCTCCAAGATGCACATGTCTAAATTGTCAAAGGGAGGGGAGGAGAAAATAAGAACAAAGTAGAACCCACCCATAAAATGAAATATAGGGCTTGATTCATTGTCACGCACTGTTAACACAGTGATTCAACCACTGTGGTGCACAGCTAACAGAAACAGAGCCGGCTTAAATCCTGCATCTCTGTGCCTATCACGTACTTAATAAGAAACACTCGGCACAGAGACTTAGATGGGTTCCACTCCACCCAAGTGTCACCCAAAAGCTCCCAGTATAGGAAGCATGGCCAAATACAAGACATGTGGTCAGGGCACTATGGTATTCCAGCCCTTTCTCAGCTTTTACACTGGGGACCCCTGGCAGCTGCCCTAGAGGCAGCCTCAAAGTTGCTCCAAACTGTGCTAAAGACCAAACCAGTTTCTGAACAATTTCAAAACTTGAGTTGAGCAAAAGTGGTTTTGCTGCACTCTCGGATGTGGAGCAGGCTGGAGCAGAGCCACATCTGAGAACAGGCTGCCTCTCTTCAGCCATCACAAGGGCACCTACATACCACATGCTGAATGCAAGACAACTTACTTAGCAAGGATGAGGCACACAAGAGACAAGAAATCTACTCAAAACAGTCGGTAGCTACATTGCATTACCGCCAATCTCTCATCAGGATCCCCCCAAATAAATTTTATTACAGGGGCATTAGCATGGCAGAAGACAATTTGCTTAAATAAAGTCTTGTGTTTCTTGTCTGTGTGTTTACATGTGAAATGGTGCTCACCCATGCAAACATGCCACCCTGATCAAGCCAAACATACACAATGCATATAAGACATAAATAAATACTTATGAGTCACCGATAACCACCTCATAAATTACATGGTCTTACGAAGTATCACTGCTAAAGATAATGCATACAATTGGATACAAAATACACATACACAACTCTCATTAAGACAGATAACATTGTTTGTTTCCTTTCACAAGAGCCCAAGGCCTTAATTTATAAGGTCCTGAATTATTTTTGATAACCTTGGAGTCCCAACAGCTGTGGATCAGTTCCAAAACCTGACCCAAAACCAGGCCATAAGAGACCAAATGCTATTACAGAGGATATAGTGAATAGGATATGGTACGGGTCCAAAAGTCCAAGAGCCCAGTCTGCTCCAGCTCACAGGAGCAAAATGCAGTATTATTTATAACCCTTTATCCTGAAATGGATACCACCTTCAGCGTTCAGCTCTCCTACCTCACTCCTGCCGCACTGCCCAGGACTGGCTC
This sequence comes from Falcunculus frontatus, assembly GCA_013398115.1. NCBI lineage: Eukaryota > Metazoa > Chordata > Aves > Passeriformes > Falcunculus > Falcunculus frontatus. The sequence goes on from VZRV01005418.1 coordinate 2,600,358, forward strand.
CCCCATCACCGGGCGAGGAGCTCAGCTCCGGCTGCAGGAAAGCGCAGCTGCTGCAGCTCTTCCACAGCTCCTCACAAACTCCTCTGCGGAAACGGGCACGAGCCACTCCAGCCAACAAAGTGAAGAGGGGCAAGATCAGTCCAGCAGCCTCCACTTGGGCAAAACCTAAATGCCACTTTGGTACCACTTGACTGACACAGCCCAAACACAGCATGTTTGTTTTGCTGACACATAGGTTTAAGTTTGCTCCCCAGCCACATCTTCTTTCCCCTTGGATACAATAGTCATCTTCATAGCACTTATTATAACATATTGCAGCAATAATGTGTAATTATCCTCAAAAACAAAGCGAAAGCTCAAGATAAAAATAACAGGCACTGAGCACACTTACCAGCTGGAGGAAGGCAGCGAGGCAGCACGAGCTGCAGCCCTAAAATGGCTGTGCTGTAGCCTGATTTCAAAGGCCAGACTGTAGGAGAGGACACAGAGAGGTGAATCTTCTCCAAAAGCAGGTCCAAAATGAGAAAGAGCAGTAGGACGCAGACTCTGTGGAGATGTCATTAGGTAGAGGAGTGCCTCCACTGGGGTCTGTGCACTGTCAGCTGGGTTCAATGATTGCATTTGGGCCAGGGCAGAACTCCAAATGCACAGCACCTGAGAGGGCTGCTCCTTCCTGAGGAGAGGTCCGTCAGGTGGTTACCAATCATATCTCTCACCCTGGGCCTTCCTTGGTCTGACCTAGGGAAATCAAATCAGTTTCTTTCTTAGCTTTTTTTTCTGTTTTGCTGGACGTGTTTACCTTGACTTTCATAGAGTCTTAGAATGGATTGGTTTGGAAGGGACCTTAAAGATAATTTAGTTCTAAGCCCCCTAATACAGGTAGGGACATCTTCCCCTAGACCAGGTTGCTCAAAGCCCCATCAGTCTGGCCTTGAACAATTCCAGGGATGGGGCATCCACACCATTGCTGGGCAACCTGTTCCAGTGCCTCACCACCCTCACAGTAAAGAATTTCTGCATTACAGCTAATCTAAACCTACCTTCATTCAGTTTAAAGCCATCACTCCTTGGCTCTCACTACATGTCCTGGTAAAAAGTCCCCCTCCAGCTCTCTTGTAGACCCTTTTCGGTAGTGTAAACCTCTTCTCCAACATAAACAACCCCAGCGTTCTCAGTCTGTCTTCATAGGAGAGGTGCTCCAGCCCTCTGATCATTTTTGTGACCCTCCTCAGGACTCTCTTCAACAAGTCCATGTCCTTCTTATGCTGGGGGCCCCAGAGCTGGATGCAGACTCCAGGCTGGGTCTCACTGGAGTGGAGTACAGGGGCAGAATAACTTCCCTCTGCCACAGCAGACACAGCAGAACCCTCTACTTCCAAGCTTTCACAACAGTGTAGCCTGAAAGCAAATTATGGGGGGGAGGGGGTGGGAGGAGGATGGGGGGAAAAAAACCACTTTCAATGACCAAAAAGTGGGAGCTTATGAATTTAATAAAAGTATTGGTTTAAAATTCTCAATGGCAGATCGCAAAGACAGTAAATCTGATCAAGTATAAAAAAGCTGTAAAGTATCTCAGGGCTCTGATGGCTCCGAGATCTCTCAGGTTATATGGTGTGGGTGTGGGGGGATGTGTGTGTGTGTAAAAGCTTGACATCTCTGCTTTGTACAAGGAAGACTGGTTAGAGCTGCACACATTCCGGGAGGGCCTCTGTTGAATAGAATTGGCCAAATCAGATTAAAAACGCAATATCTATGGTGAAGGCTGCAAGCTGCCTGCTCAGAGATTCCACTGATGTGAACCAGAAGTTCCTTGCATGTGGTCAGGCCCTAAATTTGATACTGGAATTTAAAAACAAATTAAGATTCCCATGTAATATTGACTGCTTTTTTTTTTTTTTTTTTACAGAGTAAAAGATTTTACAGCATGGAATGCTATATGCAGTGGTTACATGAGTCCAAGTAATTGTACCAATTATATAATTTGATATAATTGCACTAATTACATAAACACATAATAATGAAATATAAGTTATTCCAAGAGCTAAACTGGAAGAACATTAAAGAACCTAAATCTGCTCCCACTTATTCTAGTACAAATCAGAAACAATTCCCTTGAAATCAATGAAGTTACCCAAATAAAATTGGCCCCTACTGTTACAAGCAGGCATGTAAATCCAGCTTTTAGTTCAAGGTTACTGACTGGGCAAGCAAATGAAAGCTACTAGGGTATTTTGTACTGATGTAGATTGCTAATTCCTGGCCAAATTCCAGTGTATGTAGGGAGATTCATGACAAAGTTAGATGTCTTCTGCTCTTGTTCTGATCTGTCACCCAGCATCTGTGGGTTTTGCTAAATCTTATAGCTGCTGATTCTAAAGGAAAAATTGCATTTTTTAGAAATACTGAGAACTGAGAATGAGCTGGGTCCAATCAGGATTTCCAGAAAACCAGATTCAGGTGTGTCTTTACTTACATTGGTGCTAGCCTGAATTAACATCTCCAGACTTTAGGGGAGTTACTGCAGACTGGCACCAGCATTAACTGCAACAGACTCCTCTCTAAGACAGAAGTTTGTATTTCTGATCCATTTTGCAAAATGTTCTCCTACCCTTCCCAATAGAAACCACTCCATACAAAAATTATCCTTGTGAAGGATGCATTCAGTGAGGGGTTTCCCTCTTCTCCCGTGGCAGGGCAAGTGCAGCAATTAATTTTCAGCTGCTGACTTTGTCTCTCACAAGTGACAAAGCAAAGAAGGTGAGAGCTGGCAGTTTTGGAGCAGGTGTCTATTATGTGTGGAAATACATGATGTATGCAGAGTTAATCCAACAAGTGCTCTGTTGCACCACATCGTGACAGTCACCTTGTTCACACCACCCTCATTAACACCAGTGGCAGGTCCAGGCACCGGGATGGGGTTTTGCCTGTGTTAGAATATTTTAAAGGATGAAGATTCTCCAGCTCCAGAGATTGATTCTGTCGCATGATAGAAGACACTGATATAGCATTTACAGAATCGAGTTCAAAAGAGAAGACAAGAGAGAGTCACCAAGTCACCTTTGGGTAGGGGGTATGGATGTGACCCAGCTGTTTTTTGAGGTAGAGTACATAACCTGGCATAAAGCAATGAAATTGGATGCTCAGTTTTATAAGGATGGGAATGACAGATGGGAAAACCCCAAAATTTTTGAAAAGCAGCCATCAGGCTTGGGCATCTCATTTTTCATTTTGCCTGATTTCAAAAATGCAGGAGGTGGAAGCTGCACAAAGCGGAATTCCTGCACTCCCATGTAAAAAGCTGGCAAGAGCAGTAGCTTTGTCACATTTCTGAAGAATAAAGGCCAAACTGTCTCAGACTGGTCCCACAAAATTAAAGATAATTTTATCTCATTTTAGCCTTAGAAACCTGTGTGACAGGTTGCAGTCAGCACCAGGATTCAAGAACACATCAGTGCCTGTAGAATGCCCAGAGCATCAGGTGCCTCCATGCTGCAGAAAACTCCAAGCATGTTCAGTTCACATTGATTTCTAGAGTCTCTTTCACACAAAATAAAAGGACCTGGGAGCCTGGACTATGATCCAGCTCTTCCCACTCCCAGACAATGCCCCTCACACTATCCTGATACTCATGCTCTTCCGTGCATTTCTGTTTCTGTCCCATAAACATCATAACTCTAGCTACAAATCGGGGGGCAGAGAAGGCAGGGACAGGGGAAGAAAGCTGGGAAAGACTTCTACCAAGAAAAGGGGTGCTTTTTGATGGCCTCTGTACAAGAGTTCAGGATCCCGGGCTTGCCTGTGGGTTTGCAGCGCGTTGCAGAGCACAGCCTGTTCCTGCCCCCCACTCCTGGCCAGCCCAAGCTCGAAGCATCCTGGATGCCAGCAATTCCCTGTTCCCCAGGGCTGCAGGTCCAAATCCCTCACTGAGAGACCCTGCTCTCCTCCTGAGCACAGGAGCCCCAGTGTCCGATGTAGGGCTTGGCTTTGACCCCAGGAACCAAATACTTTCAATTAAGAATGAACCCTAACTGGAGCCAGCCTCTGGGGCCTTGCATTTCAATGGACAAGACTTCTTAATGTATCCCATTTTTTAAAGTGTAGCCCAGTCTTATTTGTAATGACGTTGTCATATTAGGGCAAACATGCCTTCAGACTGAAGGGATGGGTATTGGCCACTGATTTCAAGGGGGATTTATTGAACTCATCAGTAGCACAGTTGGCCCAGGGAACAAAAACCAGAGAGAAGGCTGCTGAGAGATGGAGCAGCAACAGTGAGTGGTTGGTGGCTGTGACAATCAATGTGCATCTCGAGGTGGTGAGAAAGCTTTGATATATTCAAAAAATTTGATCTGGAGGACAAAGTTCTCAGCAGCAGACTGTTGACACAGTCACAGCAAATTACTCTTCCAGGTCTCCCATTTAACCCCAGCACCTGGCTGTGAGAGCTGGGCAGAGCTACACCTTAATGTGAATTGTAACTAGAACCCATCATTAGTTGCATGATCTTGCTTCTTCAACACTTTTTGGGTTTCAGAGTCAGATCTAACATTTGCTAAGTCAACAGAGGTCTTTCTGTCAGCTTCAGTGGCCTTTGCTTGTATCCAGGAGGAAGAATTTATCTGTGAAGATCAATTAAACCGGTATCTGGATATATGTGCAGCTGCGTGCTTGAGTATTTCTCAACATTTTTGGGGGTTTGTTAGTAAAAGGGAGATATTCTACTAAAAAAAAAAAAAAAAAACCCTCTCTCAGTGTCAGCTCGTTTTGGAAAAAAAAAGAAAAATTATCAAACTTACTATTGGTCTTTTATTCCTGGAAGTGCTTTCCACATAATTTTTTTTTACTTCTTCTAAGCAGTCAGGGAGTGACCCAGAGAAGAAGTTACATTCTTACACAGCAGGTGAACCAGGAACTTGCTGTAAATGACCTGCAGGTATGCGGAACAGCGCCGTTCCTGCGCCCAGAGTCCCTGCGCTGCTGCAGAGAGAAAGAAGCAGATGCTTACATGTATAGACAGCAATAAAACTGGAGTGTAACATTTTTAGGATCGCAGCTGAGCTCTCAGACAAGGCTTTCTGCAATGACTAATACGACTACGGTCTAATGCGACAGTTCACCGTCTGCAGCCTATTCAGTCCCGAAAGTAAGCGAGTTCCTCCAGATGTTACATACTGAAAAAAAAAAAAAAAAGGCACATCCAGTTTTCAATCTTTTTTATTTATTTAAACTGTACACAAATGTAAAATACTTCAACAGCAAATCTAAGTGAAAATTGTTTGGTTTAAATTATTATGGAACAGAACCTAAAAGGAACTTTATTAAATAAACATAAAAATTGGATTTAAAGGATGCACATATTGTAATGTATTCTACAATAGTCACTTTTTTTTCACTCTACATTCCATGTGCGTATGGTATAGAAAAGACACTGAATAGAACAAACAGAATCCATTTTGTACCCTGAAACAATTGGTAGGCCTCGTGAGGGATTGCTCAGTATGACTACATGATATATGATGGCTTTGCCATCTCATAAAAATTATAACTAATATGTTGGCCTCTTTGGTTCCAAAATTTATGTATAATACATTTAACTGTATTCATTTTTTGCTGCTATAAAAATAACATTTTTTTTCAAATGGCAGTTTTTGACTAATCATGCAACTAAATCAGTGCAAACATTAAAAGCAATCATTCGCTTTAAAAAAGAAGCAAAAGATTTAATTTCAAGTATAAAAAAATATAAAAAAGTCATATCATAAGTCCAGTTTTGTCTAGTATGGGTCAACACTTTAAATTGCATAGCTCATGCGGCACCTGTTTACCTAGATAGTGAGCAAAGATAAGTGCACTATCAAGTACCACTTTTCAAGGCATTGAAATTTGCAAGTGCTATTATACGTGCATTCAAGCAGTTTGCAAGTGCTATGCTGTATCATTATTTTCTGATCTTTATGGCCATCCTTGACACCTCCTGGTAAGGAAATTGAAAGCACTCTCCTCTCTCCTCCTTTCCAAGACTTGTAAAAATGTTCCTCGCCTGTTACTAAACGCACTGCATTTCCCAGAACGTCTCCACTCTGTCTCTGTCACTCCTCTTTAGGGTTCATTGGTTTAGCCGTGGTGGCCATTGCTTGTTTGCTCGTCCCCCACGTGACGTGGCCTTGCCGAGTCTCCCACTGAAGAACACAGATTGCAACTTCGACTTGTTCTTTGAACAGTGAGAGATGCCAACAGTCAACACAGTCCAGATACGGTATCGATTCCCTTTTCCAAGACACGGCAGGTGTAGCCAACCATGGGCTGCTAGTGGGCAGTGAAACCATCGGATCACGCCAGCCCAGCTTGTGACTCTGCAACGGCCAGGTGTTAGAAATACAGCAGTTTCTTACATGTCTGTCCCCTTTTCTCTCTCTCTCCAATGGAACCACACGATTCCTTGCTGGAAGTGCTGTAGGAAGAAGCGGGTATCTGTGATGTTCACTTTTAGATAAATTTAAATTAAGAGGAAGTGATCGCCTCCTAAGGCAGGTGTCCTGCAGCTTCCTGTTAGACCTAAGAGGTGACAGTCGACTTTTTTTCTTTTTTGTTTTTTTTAATTTTCTAAGTTTGGTCATTTTGACACCTGCGTGCAAGAATACGTTGTGTTCTCACAGTCTGTGCTTTTGCCTGAGCAAAGGGAGCTCATTTCGGTCTGGCTTTGCCGGCAGGCGGGGAAACAGCTGCTCAGCCGTTCACTCGTACTGGCAGGCATTTAGGTCCGTCGTCACTGGTCACTGACTTTCTGTGCTCATGTCCCTTTTCCGAGCTGCCTCGTGTGTGTGTCTGTGTCTGTGTGTATGAGCGCGTGTTTGTGTGCGTGCCCACATTTCGTGTGTGTCTGTGTGTGTGTGTGTGTCTTTAAGATATTTCATAGCATTAACTTATAAGTGGTAGAATATATAAGTGTCCATGATCCACAAACTGCCACTGTCCTGACACCAAAGTGAAATGATTATTTTTTTCTTTTTTTTTTTTTTTTTTGTCAAACTTTTCCACAGTGACTTTCCAACACTGATGCCTGGATACACAGTGAAACTTCCTCCAACACCATCTTGTACGGGAATGTTTCTCTCTCTCTCTCCCTCTCTCTCTCTCTCCCCCCCCAAAACACACCTTAAATCAAGCACAACCACATTCTTCCACAATCATATTGGGAACATCCCTTTTCACAATGTTGTATTCATCATCAAAGTACAGCATTGACATTGTGCTAAGTTTGGTTGGAATGCAACAGGAGTTCACGGTGCCCGGGTTCAGCCCCCGCATTCGGTACTGATTCACGACAGCGGTGTGAAAGGAGGAAGCCGACCCCGGGACACCGGCCAAGTAGGCCGGGCAGCTCCCTTCACAGTAATTCCCATAGTAACCTGATGGTGCTATGATCCAGTCATTCCACCCAATGAGTCTAAAGTCAATGTAAAACTGTTGCCTGCAACATAGATTGGTCCTGCCATCGCACTCCAGGCCTCTTTTCCGGATCCTGTGTTTGTTATCGGCGAGGCGGGCTTGCACCACTAAAAAAGGCCGGTGGGATTCCTCCCCGGGGTCCACATAAATTGGCAGCACTGAATACTCTTCACAGCCCTCACATTGAACATCCAAGTTCAGTCTCCTTTCTCCTCTCTCAAACAGAGCCTGGATCGCCTCTGTCATGGGAAAAGTGTGCCAACCACTTCTTTTGAGATCAACTTTCTTTTCAACCACATTCCACTTGTTGCTAGTGTCCGGGTCTTGGAAATAGACTTTGACTCTTACTTTTCGCCTGCTGCCTTTCTCTAAGACATATGGAAGCAGCTTCAAGTAAAGCCACAGGCTGGCTTGAACGACAAACAAGTTCTGGTTCCCTTCATTCGAGATGAAGAAATAGAGGCGGACTCTAGATGAGGCCAGATCGTCTGCAAGATAAGGAGAGATCAGCAAGATTAAGTCAAAAAGGAAACGTTAGCTTGTGTGCCTTTCTGGATTCAGGGACAACGCCAGAGCACAGCAGATCGAGCGAGCGGCGACGGGGCTGTGCCAGCCAGAAGGCATGCACTGCATCAGATATCCCCAATTTGCAATCAGAATTAACTGAAAAGGGGACTTCCCACAACAACCTTCAACATCGGGCTGTAGTCGGATGTGTCAGACCCACAGACATCAGTAAGAGCCTTCCAGAATATATGTTTTTTCCAGCCAGCCAGATTTAAAGATGCTACAGCAGCACCTTGAAAAAGACCAGCACCAGGACTAGGACTCTGCTATCTCATCAATTTAAGAATAGTTTTAACTTTCAGCTACCTGCCAATTCTCATGGGGAGAGCTCTTTCAATAACCACTAAAACGCCAATGCCAAACCAGGGATTTTGTTTCGATTTGCACATATTCTCGTCGCGGCTTAAAGGAGAGGATTCACGACAGAACGGAAAATATTTCAATAATGTGCCTGCTTGTCCAACAGATCAAGCTAACCCCCACTTAGTCTGGTAGAATATCTGCTATTATTAATCATTTCAATCTCTGCCTTTTCTCCCCGAAACGATGAACTCCCATACGAGGCAAGGCAATGAAGCGGTTGTTCCCGCTGTAACGCCGTTATTGGCTGTTCTCAATACGCTTCTCAGCAACACCAGAATTAAAGGAGAGAAATTGTCACAGAAAACCAAATGTCACCAAATGTCTGACATAACCCCTTATTTGTAAACAGAAGAGCCTGCTGCATGAAATATTTCAGAAATACCAGCGGCCTTTCTGCAATTTTGTACTATAAGTCCTAACTAAATTTGGCGTAGGTGATAAATGTGCCGGCCTTTATGGCGGAGACAGTAATTCTGGTCCCTGAATCAAAGCATCCCAATCGCTATTTAAAATTATTGCTGGAAAGGCATTTTCTCATCTGCCCTTATCGGTTTTGCTTCCGTCTGTACAGAGCTAAATGTAGATTTTTCTGCCTTTTCCTTCCCTAAGAATCTTTAGCATTTTTGTCAATCTCTGAATGGGATTTTTGCGTAGTCGGTGTCTTCATTTGTTACCCTAGATGCCTTTCAAATGTGCCTCCAGAGCCCATTCAGTACCTTGTAATAGTTCAGTGACAAAAATTTTCACTGTGTTTGTCTACGTTTTACATAAAGTCAATTTTGGAAGTGTTACAAAAGACAGCGATTGACTGAATACCAAATGGAAGTACAAGCCCACCCCCCATCTCCCAACAACAGCCTATTAAAAAATAATAACCCCCAAAATGTACACTAAGAAAGCCTTTCACATGTTAGTAAATACACAACTTTTTCATAAACTGTGGTGACAGTGACAGAAAAAGAACAGTACGGTGTTGCTGCACCGATCCACATCACTTGTGTTGTGTGAGATTATGTGCGCTCATAAATTTTGTATGTGAATATAACAAGCATATGTATAATGCAACAGATCCCATAGATACTGTAAATGTATATGCCTTTGGTAAGTGGGAGGGTAGATAAAGAAGATGAGTGGGCAGCATACAGGATAGAAAGAGATTTATTTTGTGGACAAATGATATATAGATGCCACAAGGAGATAGAGAAAAATGAACCGAGCGATAGAGCGATGAAGGAAAGGAGAGATGGGCAGATAGACAGGAGAGAGGTAATTTGCAGAGTGATGGTGTTACAGCCAGATGTGCAAAGTTCATGGGGACAGTGGTTAAACTACTGGAAAGCTGTGCTGAAAGGAGTCGGTGACACATAACTGCAATGGCTGGACAGGACTGAGATGGCTGGTACCGTGGGGATGGAGGGCAGTTAGCAAATGGACTGACGGACAGAGAGGAGACAGATATGCTTGGTAGGACACAGCATGTAGTGGACAAACAGACAAGGCCAATACTGCAAATGAAAGCTAAATAAATGGGAAACAAACGGAAAGAGAGTATGGGCAAATGCAAGCCTCAACAGACAGATGCAGGCAGTGAACCAGATGAACGTGCAGGGCAGACAGACAAGGCAAAGGATGCAAGAGATGGAGCGGGACAGGCAGAGGAGGGACAGTGGGACACGCAGGGACGGAGACAAGCCCTGCTGCAGCTGGAAGGACCGCTGGAGGGGAACCGGGGGCACAGAGGCTGCGAAGGGATGGAGGGACAAGAGCTGCAGGGCACAACCTGGGGAGAATCCCGGGCACAGGGGCACAAGCAGGGAGGACGGGAAGGCGCGGGCAGGGCCAGGGCGAGACGGTGCGGGGCAGAGGGGAGAGCGAATGAGGCGGAGGGCAAGCGGGTGAACTCGGCGACCAGGTGCCTGTAGCAGGCAGAAGGACAGGCAGGAGGACAGGCAGAGTGCGCGGGGGGACAGGCAAGGGCAGCCGGGGAACTGCCAAGGGTCAGGCAGGCGGAAAGCGAAGGTGGGCAGGAGGACAGGCAGGGTGAGAGGGAAGACTGACAGGGGTCGAGCAGGGGGAATGACAGACGGGGCGAGGCAGGACAGGCGGGGAGCGCGGCAGGGCAGGGGCCGCGGCGGGTCGGGCAGGGGGG
>VZRV01005418.1:2613728-2655062 GCA_013398115.1 Falcunculus frontatus
GCCGGGGGTGGGGGGGTTCGCGCCTTTTGTTTGTATCTTTTTTTTTTTTTTTTTAAATAATAAAGAAAAATCTACCTTCAAGAATGAAGACAAGTCTCAAGACCTTCATCTTTTTCACCGAGCCAGATGGTGCTTTTCAAGGGGCAGATGCAGGACACACAAATTTCAAGCATGACAGCAAAGAAGTCCCTTCTGCTCGTTTGATTTTGTAGAAGAAGAAAAGAATAAAACTTCTCATAGATCCCTGGACTGCGTGAGCGCTGTTAGCTGTCATTAGTACAAGCAACTCAGGAGTGTGAAGAGGGTCAAGTGGAGTATCAGCTCATTACTGTGATTTAAGAATGGAGGAGACAAATGCTATTCTCATCATAAATATTTTCTTTCTTGTTCTATACTGCAAAAGGAAAGACATTTAATGCTGTGCTTCAAAGTCACATTGCAATCCCAATCTAAACGTTGATGTTGGGTTTAATATAAGCAAAGTCTAATTGCATATACAGCTTTCTAAATCCTCAGCATCACTGGAGCTACCCTGATGAGAGATCAGAATTAGGTACAGTATTTCCTCCCTGCCAGTAACAGGTTTTGAATGGAAAGCCTGGAATGTAAAAAAAGAAATAATGCTAAAAATCCAATCACTCTGACATCCTGTGAGCTAATAAGAGCACGTGAATGCAACAAGCTTAGTACTTCACAGTAATTAATTTGACAGCAAAGAGCTAACAAGAAAACAACAGGCAGAGCAGTGATGACTGGTTCATAGAGGTCACTGTCAAACAAGAAATAGGTGCAAACACAGTCCGTCTCCCTTTGGAAACAACTATTTCATTGCCCCAGTGAGAATGAAATACCAAAGAGGGAAAATATAATGGGTTTGGTGGGGATAACAAATCTGGGAAGGTATTTCTAGTAATAAAACAAGGTAGAGGTTTTCTTTTTTACATATGGGGATTTTTAATCAACCCGGTTACCCACTGTAGTGGCATGTTCTGGCTTTTGCTTTTTTTTCCCCCCTCTCTTTCTCAGTTAACCAAAGCCATTTTGCATATTCAAATATTGGGAAGACTTATCTTCTCTCACAATTACTAACAAACTAAAACTCTAATAACCTCTATTGTTATTTAAAGTGTCCAACACACCATTCTTGAGGCAGTTCTCACACAATGGACTTTCTCTGGCTTCCTCCTAGAGAAGAACTTAATCAAACCTCAGATGCTTTCAGGCAGAAGAGCCTTTGGGGAGAGCAAACAGGGTTAACAGAAAGAAATGTGCCATCTGATTTCTAATCTTGCTCAGGGAGCATGGCCTATTGATTGAGCCATAAAGCTCTGTTAATTTTAAGATTTCCTCAGCTTTCAGTTCTTTCCCTTGGGCATAAACTTGTTGCTTACACATAGTGGCTGAACTATGAGGGAAAGGGTAGCTTCACACTCCCCCCACTCCTCTCTCTTCCCCTCCTCCCCTCTATTCTATTTGTTCTGAGCTCATCTGCGTGAGGATACATTTTCACACACACCTTCTCAAACCGGCTGCTATTCATCTGATTCAGGGTCATGCTTTTCCATACATTAAATGCAGGGGAAAACTGGGAAGGAAATGGCTGGGATTTGTGCTTGACGGGCAAGCGCACGATTAGCCAGGGAGCCCTGCTGTGAGAAAGTACAGCGTCGGAGGGTATTTTCTGTAGAATCATCAAGTCTCATGACTGGAATCTGATGCCTATAAAAAGCTACTAGTATAATGAAAACAGTATAAACTGAGATCCTCGGGCAGTGTAAACCGGCATGTTCCCGAGACATCCAACCGCCACAGAATCACGGAACAGGTCAGGTTGGAAGGGACCACCCGTGGGGTCATCTGATCCAACCTCCCTGCTCAAACAGGGTCTTCCTAGGTACAACTCTTTCTTTCTCTATAACCTAGATATTTGCTTATGCACATTTTTCTCAGGGGTAGGGATGCAGAAGTCACACTGTTGGAGAGGCCAGTCAGTGCAGCCCTGAGCAAGAAACTGAGCAGGCGGCGATGGCACAAGGAAGCTCCCTCACTGCTCTGTGTTTCCACCATGCCCTCAGTGGGACCGTGAACAATTTACATTAGCACAGGATCTAGCTCCTCACCTTTAGCTAAAGCACCTTTTATGCTCTTAAACCATTAATAATATCTATTAGGTAACCTTACTAATCCCTTTGAGGAAGGATTTTCTCTACTGTACTGATGGCTGAACTGAATAAAAGCTTCACATATGAGAGGCCTGGTTTGCACTAGAAATGCTTCTCCTTTGATAACTAGCAAATACAAGTTTTACTAGCACAAGCATCTTTTTCTGCAAGCGTTTCCCAAATAAAATAGGCTATACTGGCAAAAGCACTTTTTTTTTTTTGCTCATATAGCTGCATCTATATGGGGGATTTTTGCACGTAGTGAAATGCAATCTGTTTTAAATGGCACTTCAGAAGAGCATTGCTATCCCACAGAAGTTTCAAGGCTAGACCTTGAAGTATATACTTCTGCCTCCTATCTGAAAGAGCTTTTTACAAGGTGGCCATTGTCATCTTGCAGGAAATACAGAGAAACTGAGACACACGGATACAGGGGCAGGCTGGGAGTGCTGTGTTCTATCTGGAATTTGTATTCATTATGTTCTTTAGCTTCAGATGAAATTATGTATCCGTAATCAGATTCATTCCTCACTACACAAAATTACTTCTTGAACAACTGTGACAAAAACAGTGGATGTTTCAAAAGCACCATAATTCTGTATAAAGGAAGAGTCCTACTGAAAATCAAATAGGTAAATGCCATTCTGAATGACCGAGACATTTTCTGAACTGTCAAAGGTAGACCTAACTCATGAAAAAATAAAAACACTAAGAGGTTAATCTGGCTTCTTTGCTCCTGCCCATGCTTCTTTAATTGAAAACTGTTTGTTAACAGAGATTTGCTCTCTAAAAGAAAGGGTCCTACTCTGAACAGCACTTGGAAAAAGAGGGTTTTAACAGACAAACAAAAGACCTGACCAAACTGGGAACTCTTCATCTGAAGCAGGTACAACGAGAATCTGGAAGATGAGTCACAGACAAATACAGTAGAGCCCTCAACAGGTTTTGAAGAGCACCTATTGAATGCCAGCTCTCAGTACAAGTGTCAGGCAGGATGGGGACATGGGGGAGACAGCAGGACAGGGTGGCAGGGATATACTCACAGCCTCAGCCTCCTGCTCCCACTGCACCTGCTTCAGCACGGCTGGAGTCCCGCTCCCCTCACCTCGCTGGGCTTCATGGGCAGCGCATTGACTGATTGATCCTCTTCAGTGATCCTCCGTGCTCTGGGAGGGGTTGCAGCTGAGCCCCAGGTTCGCTGTGGGGAATGAAGAGTGGCTGAATCTCATGCCCGTGGTGCAGTGCAGTCAGGTACCTGCCTCAGGCAGGTCTCTGCACACAGCAGCGTCCCTTCGCCGAAGGGGCTGAGTTCAGGGATCTGCTCTAACCTCCGGAGTAAAGGGACCAAACACCAGCGGGTGGATATCCCATGTGATATTCAAGAGCTCTCTGCTGCTTGTTGACGGCCCAGAGTGTTCTTGTTTTCCTCGCACAGTCTGTCCTCTGCAGTCCAAAGCCGTAGCCTTATAACCAGGCAATGACTTCCTCTGAAGTTGCTTGTATTGACCTAAATAGGTTGGGGCGGGTGAGGACACACAGAGAACATGAAAAAGCTGTGCTGGTTGCCCAACAAAGAAGTGTCTGCTTTGTGGTGAGCACTTTTAACATATAAGCACTTTTAACATACTGTTAAAGAACATGATTTTCATGTTTGTTTAAGTTCACACCAAAAGGCTTGCAAAGTAGCAAAGTCGGTAAAAATAAAATCTGCATTTAAGTGGTAAACAAAATAGTTAAAACTTGACTTCTTGTAATTTGAACGCTACTTACTGAGGCAGCGCATTTAGAAGTCCATGGGTGCTTTTCTTCTGTACATCCACCCATGACCGATATATCTGATAGATCTGGAAAATTAACTTTAGGAGCAATGTTAAAATCAGCTGTCCTGAGAAAAGCAGTGATTATCAGGGAACGGTGACAAGATGGAGATGTTTCCCTCTGATTTTAAGTGGAGTTCAGAGGCAAAAAATGGCTGGTAGCTTTGCAGTACTGTAAGAGAAATGGAAGACAGAAGCTCGAGTCACAATGGACAGTCAGTAGCACTCCATGAGTACCTGAACATAAGCCACTTTTTCTTCCACAAGCAAGTAGCCCAGTGTAGAGGAAGTGTCTACATCTACTTCCTGTGGGCAGGCTGCAGCCAGAAGTCCTGGGCTTAGGCCGGAATTTCTCTCTCTTTACCCTATTTTCACTAGCTGTAAGTTAGGATGACTGCATTCAGCCCCCTGTAAGTTGCTTTGAAATGAAGAAAAGAGGCATACAAGAATTCATCTTTTGCATGGAGCTTGACACAAACAGCATGGCCTTGGTGCTGTATGTCAAAATTAATTTTCAATCTGTTCATAGTTAAATTGCACAGTTTTGTTTCCATGAATCTTATTATATTAAACCAAAACTGTTGTGCAGTTCGGCTGTTTGCAAAAAAAACGTCGGAGTGAAATTTGAAAGATGATTGTGATATGATTGACTCTCTGCTAGGGCCAGAATCGAGGCACTCCTGTAAGAGCACCAAAGTGCCCCAGTTCAAGCAAGGAGGATCTTTCACTGAGGCAGAGCAGTAGCACTGTCACAGTTAGTGGAGCTCTATAGATTTATCCCAGCTGAGAGCTGCCCCGCACGACTCACGGTCATCTGCCCAGCGCTATTGAGCCATTGCAGGCCTCTAGCGAGAATGTTCAGACTTCCTCACCCACCACGTTTGCTGCATGGGCATTGGCTCCAAGCAAGGTCCTCTGCTACCACCCTAAATCACAGGAGAGGGTTATTAACAAAGATTTCTGAATGACCTTCTGCCCTGCTCAGTATCCATCAGTCATAAGTCAGTGCCTGAGTATGCTGTGGGATTAAAACAAAATGGATTGCAAACTCTATATGACTTGGGTGCCAACATCTGCCATTTCTTCCAAAACACCTGAAAAAGCACTTACACTGTGACACCTTTTTCACTCTCCAGGCTACAAGCAGGTCTTCTTGTTCTGTTATTTCCCTGCCATGATCTTCTCAGAAGTGGGGGAGCTTATTAACAAACAATAACCCTGAAACTTCTCCACAGCCCTTTGCCATTTCTGAGTAATAGTCTTGCCCCCTCAATGTTTACAGCTGTGGTCGAGATCCTTACCGAGAACGTTATTAAGAATAAATTATAATATGTGGAAATATTAGTGTGAAATATACTGATACTATTATGCCCGGATAAGAAAACAAATCACCGCTTCAGAGATGGCAAGAGCAGAAGCACATGGATCAGGTTAAGCAGACACTGGGTCTAACAAATCTACACAGGTACTGAAGTGTTAGCAGGGTGCAGAGCTACAACAGGAAAGTGTGTTGTTCTAGGGTTTTTTGCTTAAAAGATGAGAGAGAGGGCCTAGGGGAGGGGAACGCATGAAAAAGAAAAGGATGAACTTTTTTTTCTTTTTTTTTTGGCTACTCCACATGGGGTTTTCCTCTGCTTAAATGCTGAAGGACAGAAAGATTTTAAATTAAAATCTTAATAAATATAGCCCTGAGGCTAGTAACATTATTACATCCAAGATGATTACAGCAACCAAGCCACAAAATACATATATATATTTATTTGAAGCATAATAAGCCTCAGTATTTAGTTAGAAGAAGGCTAGGCAGCTAACTGACTTCCAAACTAGTGAATTTTCCCTTCCACTCCACCAAAAGTATAAACCGACACAGCACCTGGTTTGCAGAGCTTGTTTCATTTCTGTACAAGATAACATTATTACTGCTTATATTTTAGATATACCTATATATATATATGTATAAGAATTATTAATTTTCAGATCATATGCATGAAAGTTGGGAGGAAGAACCCCAAGTTTGCTATAGGAGATATGGATAATTATTCAGCTTCATTGTGAAAGAGGAATCTAGGTCCCCCAGATTGCTCTAGTGAGGCATGTTTTCCTTGAGACATTTGCCTTTTTCAGTCGATCCTAGACTCAATACAAGATTCTGCACTCTACATGTTTGTGTAGAGCATTGGGGTTTTTTTAATTATGGAAATTTTTTAATAAAGGATACAGGGAAAATATGGGATACAAAGAAAAGGATGCAAGCTGATAAAGATGATTAAATCATAGAGCGACTGCGGAGTGGGTCATGAAGTGTTATAATCCCCAACTCCCCTCTGCTTTCTGCCTCAATGTGTTAATGCATCACACTTTAGTACAGTGACACTTTCAGCCCTAGGTGGAAATTCACACATGATGAAGAGGTGGAGGAGGATTTCCAGATGGTCAGACCTCAGGGAGTGCGAAAAGGTGGGGGGAGGAAGGGAGAAACTGCTGAAAGGAATCGGACTTTGGTCACATCAGTAATTTCCAGCTGAAAATGGAATATTAAAAAAAACACCCTAACCCCAAAAAACAATCACTAAGGATCCCATACCAGGGCCAGGTGCACTCAGGTTTGGACATTATGTGTGATAAATCCTCACCAATACTGGTTGTGAAAGATCCCTTGGAAATATTGGTTTATTTGTGTGCAACAGAAAGGTGTGAGCTTCATTTCTTTGGCCAAATTTTATCGTTGGTACTAAAGCACCCTGACACAGACCCAATTACTTGTTTCATTCTCCACAATTCCTCTTTACTAGAGGTTATTGTGAACTAGTACTTGCTCTGAGTTGTGCACAAATTTTCACTCCATCAGAGGCTGTAGTTTGCTGCTGCATTCTTTGGGACCCTCTTCTGCAGGGCCACCTCTACAAGAACAGCGAAGGGCACTGAGAGAAAATGCAAGGCCTGCATCCAGTTGGTCCCATCACACCCTGAAACAGGCCCCACTTTCCCTTTAGGGGAGCATAAGGCAGCAGCTGCTATCACACAGCTGGACTTCTCTAAGACGACCTCATTTACTGTGGTCTTTCGGGGCGAATGGGAAGGTAGTCACGGGCCAGAGTTCAATGGGTCTGGTCCTTCAGGGTGAGAGGTGCTAGAGCTGTATAAAGAATTAGCAATAGATGGTATTTTGTACAGCCACAGCTTTTTCCAGATGTCAGGGTTAGAGAAAATTTAAGATAATCAGTTATTTAGGCATCACAGTACCCCTATATTTTGTGTGTATGTGTGCGTGTGCGCGTGCGTTAAAGATAGTCTCTTCATGGTGACTTAAAAATTGAGCATTAGGTATAATGGTTCAGACTGCATTTCTAAGGGCTCCTGCTTCGTTCAGTTTCAGGTGTTCCTCAGGTCACAGGCATTTCCCCCACCACAAAATGTGCACTCAAGCTGCCAGTGGTGTGCAGTCACACTGGAAAGGTGCATTTTGTTTAATATCATCAGTATGATTGCATGCTATTTAGCGGTATTTCCTGGACAGCAACTAAGTAAATTGACCACAGCCAGGTGAACTACTGCAACAAGTATCATGAGAAATAAGGCTGTTGCACAGATTTCACTTTGGGGTAACGTTTGTTGGATGTCCACTCCCTGTCACTCCCATTATAAACCATGTTTGTGCATGCAGGTCAGGACAAAGTTCAAGGAGACAGAAGACACTTATTCAACTTCTGCTAGAGCAACTTCAAATTTGTAAAATGTGTGGTTTTAACTGATGCTGAATTCCTTCCCCCACTGATTGACTTTCGATGTTAAAATCACTTGTGTCATAGCAAAATGCAAAGAAACCTCGAGCATCTGATGTGGTAATGACTTCCATGATGACATATTTAAGATGCCCAGGTGCCTGTCACTGGCTTTAGTGGCAAACCAAAGGCCTCCGACCCTTGTAAAGCCTGCAGCATCCATCTCGGACTTCAGTCCCTTACAATGACTAGATGAACATCTCTGACTTTCTTCCCTAAGGACTCAGTGCAGCAGGTGTTTTCAGTCTGCCCACCTTCCAGATCAGGTGTCCAAAAATGCAGCAATAAATATATTTTTTTTTCTTCCCTGTTTCTAAAAGAGCTCAGGGTGGGTGGAGGATATGGGTGTAGGCTGTTTTTATTCATACCTTAATTTAGTCAGTAGTCCAACAGTTCATGAAGAAGAGCTAGGCTCAGTCTTCTTTCCTGCCTGACAGGAGTCCCAGGGAGCATGAGAGGCAGCTCAGGTCTTCTCAGAAGGAGCAGGCCATGGGGTGGTGCTGGGACAGGAGCACTCCCCAAGCCTCCAGTTGAGTCAGTGTGTGACCAAAGGGAGCAGGAACCCACAACTCTGTAAATAGACAGTTTGGAGAGCCACAAGCCCAGGCCTCCATTCTTCCCACCCTGCTAGCCAAAACATTTAGAACTAGCTAATTCACACAAGACCAGCTTTAAGAGGATGGAGGCAGTCCCCTCCCCGGCACAAAGCAGACCCTGGTAAGCGCACTCTGCTAGGAGAGGAGACATACGCATTCCCCGGGGCAGAAGGGAATTGAGCCATGTGAAATTCCCCATGTTCGGCACTAGCCTTTTGAGCGCTGAGCACAGTGTATACAAAACACTGCTGTGCTGCCAACCACCCTGCCTTTCCCTTGCAAGAACGGACCCACGCTGTGTTCCTGGAAGAAAGCCAAGAGAGAGCCTAAATTGTGAAGCCCAAGGGATTCTCAGCCCCTAAGCAAGGTAGATTTAAGAGGCTGTGTTGCCCATGGCTTGTTCAGGCAGAGGAGCAGCCTCTTGGTTTTGGTGGCTGCCATTTTGAGGTAGAGCATGGCTCAGGAAACATCACGACGAAAGGCAAAGATTTGTGGTGGCTGCCAAGAACTGGCATTGCAACACTCCCCAGTGATGCCCAAGACTTTTTCTAAGCCTGCTTCCCCCAAACCAAACCATCATTGTTGTTGCCATGCTAGCACTCCACAAAGCAAGAGCAGAGGCAGCTCCCCCAGAATCCAAACCACTGCACAATAAATTCTGTACAGACCCAGGTCTGCCCACAGAACAGGCACTACAGGAGAGCAGAGAGATCGCATGGTAAAGTTGCCAAGTGACTCTTTTCCCTCTCGAAGTGACAAGACACAAACTTGCAGGATTGAGCCTGTAGCAAAATTAGTCCTGCTGGAACTTATTTTCTGTCTAGGTAACAAGGCTGAGTTTGTTTAACAGTAGCGGTTAAAGGACAGTAAAAGAATACAGGGGTAAGTAAAGGTGGATTTAGACAAGGCAAACCATTAACAGTCTGTATTAAGACTTGAAAGTAACCAAGTGGTTGGTAGCTGTCAATGAAGACAGTACTTAGAGCAGAAGTGGAAGAGCTGAATGAATAGAACAACAAATTGATAGAGTTTTTGGCCATAACATGGGACTGCTGCTGTGAATGATTACAGGCATGCAACAAGGCAGGAGTAAACAGCTCCCCAGCTCCATGGCTAGGATGTTTTGTTATTTAGCAGAGACCACCTCGCGCACATCAGAGAAGACTTTATCTTCTCACTATGGACTTCCAGCCTTTAGAGCTAATACTTTGGTTTTGGGCTTCTGACACAAATACATGCAAAAGGCCTTCCCAGCAGAAAGTGCCTAACTCCTTTAACTGGGAAGCCAAAATTAACAGTCTTGCTGAGACACCTTTCCTACCCTCACCCCTCAGTTATCTCCCAAAACAAGAGGAACCGCAAGGGAACCTGTGACGACTGAAAGGGAGGCTCTGCCAGCAGCAGAGTTCCCTCTGTGCATGCGTCACTTGCTGCAGCCTGTCTGGGGTGACGGTGCTGTCAGCAGGAAGGGGTTACCAGGAGAGGTGCGGCCGCAGAGCTTTTCACCTTTCACTTCCCTAGCTTTTCTGCAGCTAGGAACAGGCTACAAGTGCATTCCAATTTCTACATTTAGGATACGTGTTCATTGACTTGTTTAATTTGAAGTCCTGGGAAAGGACTTCTTTTTAGGAACAAAGAAAGAAAAAGTAAAGCACACATCCCTTCGTCATAGACTTGCATTTCAAAAACTCCAAACCTTTTTAATACCTTTGACTTCACCTGATTTTTGTCTCGTAGGGAAGACTGTTTCCCTGGAATCTATATCCCCATTTCTTTCCAAAAAGAAGAACAAAAGATAAGTTTTAACTTGGTGTTGATGCAATATTCACCCCACCCAGAACCAACTTTGAAAGCTCATGTAAAAAACATGAAGAGTAATTTTTACTTAGCTCTTGTTATGAACAATTCAGAGATAAGAAACAAGGCAAGACACGTCTCAGCTGCAAGTGTGAACATGATCTCAACACTGCAACATTTTCCTTGCCTGGCTAGAGATGGGTTGGCAGCATGAGGTATATGAAGGTAGGTTACAGGTGACAAGAATGTAAAAAGCCTGTTATTAAACTAGGTGTAAGCTGTCTTGGAACTTCATTAGGGGCAGGGAATTCAGCCCTGGACATTGCACCTGCTTGATTATTCGCTATTAAACAAATGCTGTAAACTTAGTTTCAAGTTGGAGAGGATTCAAACACAGCTCTTCCTGCCCTCTGACTGGGCAGCGGATGGAAAGCAGTTTGTGCCATGGACAAACTCCATGTGCTCACCTCTTTCAGGAGAGAAGTGAAGTCTTCATCACAAGTTTTCACCAGGTGCAGAGGACAAATCATTTGCTGTCCTCCAACTGCAACTATAGAAGGGGAGTGAACTGCAGTGTGTTAAAGGTACATTTGAGCACTGACCTATTTTTGTTCATCTGCCATGGGAGAGACATGTGGAAACATTGTGGTTTGATGGATTTGATTAAAAATATGCTAATGAATAAAGAAAATTAAGTGCATCCCTTGGGCTCCTGGCAAGCTGCCAAGACAGACACTGGGACCACCAACAGGGGATCCTTATGCTCTGGCTTTTGCAATCCTTCAGATTCCTACTGCCGAGGATGGTGACCCAGCAGAAATGGGGCCTAAAGTTGAGTGGTTTGCGTGTCCTGCCTCCACTTCTCTCCGAATGCCACAATATTTTAAAATTTATGCCCCAGGTGCTGGAATCGGCAAGCATAAGAACATCTTTGTTTTCATTGAAAATAGTACTTCTGCCATCATTGTTGAAGAAAGAAAGCTTGCAAACATGAAGCAAGGGTACTCAAAATGCTTGGAAACAAAAAGACTGTGAAAGAGAACTCCAAGTTCATTTTCTAAAGCA
Organism: Falcunculus frontatus; assembly: GCA_013398115.1. NCBI lineage: Eukaryota > Metazoa > Chordata > Aves > Passeriformes > Falcunculus > Falcunculus frontatus. Next base: position 2,624,948 of record VZRV01005418.1, read on the forward strand.
TCTCATTATTTCTAAACCAAATGCAGTTTTGGAGGCCTGACTTACGGTTTTTCAAGCTCCTGAGGCAAAGCTGCAAATGTGGCCTTTATTCCCACGCAGGAGAAGCTCTGCCTGCCCTCCTCCCTCCGTACTGTTCAGGGAGGGAATGGGGATAAAAAAGGCAAATCAAAAACAACTCAAGCAGGCACAGGATTACCCTCTGCTCCACAAGTGTTTAGTGCACTAATGTCATCATTCAAGCGGATTTACTCAAGGTACCACATTAGAAAGCTCTAACCTGGCTGCAGAAGTAGGTGAATCACATACTCTGCTGTTCTTCAGGTAGGAAGCAGCTTTCATTAGCAAAGCCTGAAGCGTCCAGCTCTCCTAGTGCTCATAATTCTTCTGTGAGTAGTTATTCTTCCCATAGTGTGATTCATTCTGTTGTCCTCCAGTCTTCAGAGCTGGAATGGGTCAGCCAACCGTAGCTAGGGATGCAAGTACCGGTCACACAGTGGCACTGCTCAGCACCTAACTGGGGTACAGTCACCAAGAGTGAAAGGAAAAGAAGGGCTCATGTTTTATTAAGCTGCCTGAACCCAAGCAGACCTAGGAAATCCTCTGAAACCCTCAAGCAGGCCTATAGAGAAATGAAAACAGAGACCCCCTGAGTGAAAGAGGTTCTTCCACACCCATGACCGGGGCACAAACTAGAAAATTAAAACCAAACATTTTGGCAACCTAATCGGTTTGGGTTTTCATAGCACCAGCTTCCAAGCAAGAAACAGTTTAAATTTCTGATTTCTGAAGCCTGTCATTCTGGGAAAGGACACTTCTGTCAGGGAGGTCTGTGTCTGACCAGGACCATCTCTCTCAAGTTCTCAGTAGCCTTTTTAAAACTGAAGAGCCAAATTTCTAAGAGTAAAGCCGCAGGGTATCTTGGGCAATGTTGCCATGATGGTTTTCATTTAGAAGCAAGGAAGAATTTGGCTATTTTTTCAGATAATTACTCCTTCCCACAGTCCACAGTTGTTTTCCTTGTTTACAGGTATAGAATTGTAATGCCATCGTTTTGTGGGGAGAGTAATCATGTTACAGAGCACTCTTACAGACCACAGGTTCAGTTTGTTGTATGTGTTTTCCTTTTTAAAACAAAAACAGAATACTATTAAACAGTAGGGAGTAACTTTCCTTGTCTCTCAATGCTACATGTGTGCACAAGTTTGTCCTTGAATTCTGATATTTGGACTATGAAGCCGACATGCATAAAGCCTCCAATACCCCAAATGCTAGGCTCTAAAAACAAACTCTATAAACTCTGATTATATCAAAACCATGATTCTGCCTCAAAGCCAAGTAACAAAGCTCATTGAAGGGAACTTACTGTAAACTCTGGAGATTAATCAGCTCTGTCAGGAAGGTAAGTGCAGAGCATGTGATCCCAGTCTCACCTCAACTTTTTACTTCCAACCCCCTTTGGAATTACAATGCTTAAGGGGCATAAGCTGCTATATAGTAGATCCTATTCACATAACAGACACTGAGTAGTTTGGGGGAGGAAAGACCAAGGACCAGGGAAAAAAAAAAATAGTATATTCTCTGCCCTGCCCCCAAATTAAGGCTTTGTATTTCAAAGAAAGCCCAGCATCTTTAGTCACCCTTAGAAACAAAACATTTAGTGAAGTACTGCACAGTCTCAGGGAACAATAAGTATTCTTTCTGGCATGCAAATCAGTGCTCAGCAAGCAGAACAAACTTATACTTGCAATGCAAACTGGTTTAATGCCAGAGAAAACATAAATCCACCATCCTCATGAGAAATTGGGTGTTCTGCTGCACAGAAGAATGTTTAGGCAAGATTCAACTTCAGCATTTGCATGCAAAAGGAAAATTTAATTTTAGAACAAAGTCTCATACCACATGAGAGAATGATACAGCCAAGCAACAAAGCCAGAAGAATCTAGCTAGTGTGGATTTCTACATGTAATTCAGGTGGCAGATAAATATCAGCAACTTGTATGTTCGTCTGAGCACGCTGAACAGCCCCTCTCCAAGGCAGAGCTTCTAACTCCTAAATCCACAAGATGGAGCCAGCAGTTCTCAGGAAGAGGTGCCTGTACCATCCCAGGAATTGTCAGCACTTAGCTCACAGAACCACACTAAAATATTCTGGTTGGGGCAGAACACAGGAAACACCAAGGCAGAAGCCAAGCTATGTACGAGGCATCATCCTCCCGTTTCATCTTGCTGCAACCAAAGGCAAGCCTGTTCCTCACAAGCATCCACAGACTATCTGAAGGACAAGATGCCAAGCTGGGTTTCGGGTAAAGCTGTGTAACACAGCTGTGCTCAGAACCTCTCCTACCTCCTACATGGCACTTTCCATGCTACCCTTTCTCTGCCACAGAATATTTTAAAAGTTACTTCACTGGGAAGGAGAGCAACATAAACCACCGTGGCAATCAGAAACACAGAGCAAACACCAGGCAAGCACCATGTAAACAAGATTATGTAAATTGCTGTAGTCCTTGGCCAGAAGTCATCAGCTAGAGAATGTTCCACTTCCAACTTGTACAGCAGTGGTGGCAGAAACTGCGTGGAAGTTTACTGTGAATACGATTGCTCTGCCACTCAAAATTAAGCAGCATTAGAGAGCTGTGAGTCTGTCCAGAGCCATCCCGCCTCAGAGGCATCTCAGGTTCTCTCCTGCAGTTCATTCACCACAAACTTACACAGAGAATGGAGCCTGGCATACTAGGAAAACTAAGGACTAGTTTTTCCACACAGTGTTGCTTATTCTGTTATTCAAGCCACAAGACTGTCTGAAAAAAAGACAAAGCAACTGTCATTTATACAGTTGATACAAGCTGTCTGATCCAATTAGGTTCTGGAAAATTAACTATGAATGAACCAAACTACTATGTCAGTTCAGTCCTGAAAAACATGCATACCATTTCCAGAGAGCCAATGATGAGGGTCTCAGTCACCTCCTCCTCCCCTCCCTTCCCATAGTCTGCAATATAATCTTGTTACATATTTGATAGAAAGGTTAGTTCCAGACACTGAAAATCAGTGGCTGGCTGGTTCAAAAATTTGGGGATTAGGCATGCTTTTAGAACGCTGTAAAAATCAATAACAAACAAATATGAAGCTCATTTTTTTCTTTTTATTATCAATAGTAATACAAATCAGTTGTATTAGCATGATAATGAAAAGTGACCAGTTTTACAGACATTAAAAATGTTTGTGCAAGTTAGAGACAAAGCTCTGAAGCTATGTAAGGAAAAAAATAAGAATTTACATTGTATAGTATAGCATACAGTTTAGAGGCAGTTTCATCAAGTCTTGCAATCACAATCACTTCCTCTACACTAAACCTCTCACTTGGTGTTAGAGATAACACCTTCCCCTCCCCAGAGGAACACCTGCCATTTCCATGAAGTGTGGAGATTACGGTGAAAAATCATAGTTTTTTTTTCTGTTCCTCTTCCCTCCTTCTCCCAACTATAAAGTCAACAGGAGGTGAACACTGCAACATATGCTTATAGCAATTAAAGAAAGCTTCTGTCTACATAAGCTCTGAGTTGAACTGATAAACGATATCCTCTTTTTGAGCAAGAATTGATAGACCTGTCAGGCCTACGAACTGGGTTAATGCTTTGGAAAGCTTTAAAAAAAGATCTGGGTGAGCATTTAGTTAGATGCATCTTCCCCCTACACACCTGTTACTACATTCCAGATTGTAGTTTTGTACCTTAGACCTGAAGTATTCTTGAGCATTATACTTAAGCCAGATAGGATTCAACCGGAACTTCAGATGGTTATTAACATCTTACTGAAGTTTAATGCCCTGTACATGTATGCACACATCATTCTCCTCATCAAGTGTTCAGCTACAAATTGCAGTAGAGGTGTATCAGTCTGTATAAGAACACATATGGCACAAGCCATTGAAAACACACTTCATGCTGCATCTGTACTCCCACCTGGAGAGATGCTCCTCCACAAGAGTCAAGTCTGCCTTTGCAGTCCTGGAGTTTAACCTGCTTTTTTTCATACAATGACTTAGCCCTTGTTATAACAGGGGCTTGTTTGCTCTGCTCAAACCAGAAGGAAAACTGGAACACTTGAAGCTAAGCCACATATGGAAGATCGCATGTAGCAGTAAACAGTTCCCTGACTTCATGTTAAGCCGTTACGCAAGAATAATACTTGAATGCTTAAGTGCAAGTGCATAGTCAAGTCTTGCATGACCTCCAGCTGCAAATATCCAGTTACCTGCCTACAGCCATGCTCCAGAATGATTTAAGAGCACATTATACCAACAAAGAGAAGTCTTGGCTTTTAATTACCCAACATGCAAAGGTTGATAGAATACGTCAGCTTCAATTCAGCCTTCAGTCTCCTCAGCTACACAGCAGGGCCAGCAGGCAGCCACACACCCCCTGCTGCCAAAGTCATCCCTTATCTGATGTACCTGATCTGCAGTTACTCAAAGCTCCATTTACTCTCCTCACAGGATGCTGTGCCATTTTCTATTCACTCCACTCAACCCACCTGATGCTGATGTCCATTGATGACCAGGGAAGCACACCTGGAAGCCATTCAAGGACCCCAAATCATATTGCCCCTATTCAGAAGGGCATACATTCTGGCACTTCCACCATGAGGTGGAGGCAACAGGATTCCAGTCCAGGGGACCAGTTTTATTGCCTTCCTGGTACAAGACAGAAAGCTTGCTGCCCACTGTTCCAAAGTAGGCAAGGTAGCTGCTTTGTTTATCATGTTTTCAGCTGTAAACTGGCAAGTTAAACTGAGTTTGTCACAAGTACAGAAGAGGAATACTGAAAAGCTGCTTTATTTAGTCTCCAGGCCTAGTCTTTCTGGAGCAGGTGACAAGCACAGAACACTGAAGAGATGCAGCATCAAGCCATGAAGCAGCAAGCACCTTCTTCCAAGTAAGTCCACCTCAGTGGCGTAGCTTTATCAGTTGGGAAAAATAAAAATAACCTGAGTGAAAACAGCACATGGACTGTAAGAACGCCAGTGGGTGACTCGCTGTTCTGAGAAGAAATTCATCTGTCCTATCAAATACTGTCAGGTACTTTAAGACTAGAGAGATCAAAGGTCAAGCCATGCAAGTCTCTTGAGCCAATACAGCTGAGTTGCTCATTGTGAGCATTGCTGAATTCATTATTCATACAGCAAGGACAGTTTATTCAGTTTTGTTAGACACATTTTACAACCCACCTCAGAGGGGCTTGACCTAGATAAGCTTGTAATGTGAACTCAACTGTTGTTTATCCTTTAGGTTAATTAAGGACTTAACCTTTAAGACTCAACTAAAACCAAACCTAAGTGAGCTGCCTTCCTCCAGAAGGGGACATTCATTTGCTGTATGCACAATATACAGTCAGAAATGGACTTTTATCCATGGAAGTTCAAGAGGAAACTTTGTTAGAAATATTACAGCTCCCTGTGTCCTATTAGGTGCTTAGTCTTTAGACACAGGTGACACAGCTCAAGTGACAAATTCTGTAAGCCAGCAGGTTTCCAGCTTCTGCTTCAAAACAGTATTGGTTATTACAAAGCCAACTTCACAATTAATTACACTATTCACAGAGAAGCATTTTAGGAGCTGGTTAACCATTCTTTCTGCCCATACAAGATAGGAGTAACAAAAAAGGAATTTAATTTGACAAGAAAGAAGATTACAGCACCTTTTATTTAGTACAGTTTCCCCAATCCAATGAGTTGCCTGACAAGATGAACTAGTTATGGAAGACAATGAGTTCATGGTAAGTCCCTGTGAAACCTCAGGCCAGCAGAGGCTCTGATATAGATCACATCTTACTTTTTTCAATGTTCAGAGATGGAATGCACAAAAGCAATCTAGTACATGTTAAAAATATTTTTCAACCTCAAATTACAACACTAAGTACTGAACAGTATTCGCTACTCCTTGACCTCAGGAAGAAACGCCATTTGTTAATCTAGTGCTGCAGTGAGCTTCATTGAACAATCACTTAGATTACTTCCACCAAGCAACTGTGTTTTAAGAATCCAGTTACAAGCAAGATACAGTTACTCTTCGAGTTTCTCCACTCCTTCCAGGCAGAAAACCATAATTCATTGAGAAACCCCACAACCAGAAGAGAGTTCTTTTCCACAGTGACAGAAGTGATTTTTGGCAACTGCACTTAATTTAATCTGCATCAGAAAGTTCATTTCAGTCAGCTGACAACAGAACCTGCTAAGTACTGACTTCTGGACTGCTTTTGTTGAACAGACATGACCACCATTGCATAACTGACAGCAAAACTCACCATGTGCCTAGGTTGCTGTGCATCATAAACAGTACATATAAAATTAACAGTGAGTAATAGATGTGGCAACTGCTTTACTTCATTTGCTTTTTGACACCATACAGCTCACTAGCCAGCTAATCATTGAGAGGTAGCATATATGCCTCACCTATTCCAAGTCATGATTGTGTGATGGCACCCACCCTTATTCAACATTTTCATCTTCAGCAAGACAAGAGACAGATGCAGATGTTCTCACTTTCCAACATTATCATCACAAGTGTTCCAATATAAACATAACTGATTAAATCAACACCTATTTCCACTATTCCAGTACAAGGGAAGGGAAGGATGACAGATGTAGAGTGTAATTGAGTTGAGACACAATACATGGAAGAAACCCAGGACAGCATTTTAAGGAGATGGTGATAATACTATTCCTTTTGAAGAAAGGCTTACAGTCATTTTCTCACCCCACACCACTAATTTAAGGATGAGAAGACAGACCCCAGCAGGGAATGCATCTAGCCTGTATTTAAATATCAATTTTTGCATTGCCTAAATAAGTCTGAATTGAGTCCATAGGCTTGATTCATGAATGCTGTATTGACTAAACAGAACACAGAAGAAAGTTTGTTTTGAGTTGACTCTCAACTGTCAGTTGCTATTTCTTACATGGAGTGTGGGGAGGAGGTCAGCAGATTTCAGTGTAAGAAATACCAGTGACAACTAAGAGAAGATGGAGACTCAAACCCTTTACCAGGTGTCATCTAGCCTTTCTGCAGTTTGCACCATCAAGGAGGGCAGCAACAGCAGGAGAAAGTGTTTGAACCTGAACAGCTGTGCTTGTTAAGGCCAGTAGAGGTTCAAGAGAAACACAGAGAAACATTAGAAGGAAGTTAATAAAAAAGTACATTGTGTAACCAAGCAAAACGATTGTAGTTCTGAAATTGTTTCTAGTTTTGAAAGTTGGAAGATGGAGCCCATTTCAGTTTAAATAGGCAAAGGTTTTGTTGGATACCAGAAATGGTTGCAAAGTTGTTTTCACATTTTCAAGGTGTGATATGCAAAGCAAAAGACAAGGGAGTCAATACAGACTTCCTTTCATGAATCCAGCCCTATATCCTTAGTGGTATTTTATCCATGCCACCTGTAGATAGATATTTACAGTTCCAAAGCATCACAGTAAGCAACATCTTTCTTTAAAGCTTTTCTTGTTCTTGCCACTTTTCTTGCCATTCTTGTCTTTGTTTTCTGACATTTTCTTTGCTCTTATTTCTCTCATTAAATCAAAGAATACCTAGAAGGGAAAAATAAAGAAAGATTAAACAAGATCAGCCACCAGAAAGCAGATAAAAACTACTGTATTCAGCAGCAAATAAAGATGTAGAACTACACTGTACTCAACACAGCAAAAGTAAGTGTAGACAAAGATCCCAGTGACAAACTCAACATCAGAATTACGTGGTGTGTCAAGCAATGGCAAAAGCTGCACAATCTTACCTGGCTATCAAAAAAACTCAACAGCCCTGTTTTAAGAACTTTTTATTGAATACCATTCTTGCACAAAAGCAGCATTCAGAGCTCATGTATGCCTCACCTATTCCAAGTCATGATTGTGTGATGGCACCCACCCTTATTCAACATTTTCATCTTCAGTAAGACAAGAGACAGAAGCAGATGTTCTTATTTGTCTCTGCCTAGGAAACATTTCCACTGCTGTTAACTACAGAAAGCATTTAGTCCAGTCCTTTCCATGTAGTTAGAGGTGCACTCCGCTTGGTAGTATTCTGCTTGGTCTATAATTACAGAGTTGCAGCATTCAAGTGACAGGCTGCAAAAAATTCTCAAGACTATGTTATAAGAAAGATTCAGAGAAAGTCATGCTTTCTTTCATGTTTCTCTGGTTTTTTGTCCAAAATACAGGCAATATCACCCCTGTATTCCTGATGTCTATGCACATACCACCTAAGGTGCAAGAGCTGTTTTGCGGTACAGTTATTGAGTAAAATTATTTTTAGGATTACAGAACAAGAGTTTAGCATCACTCTGTAGAACTAGAGTGTGTTTTCTTCCGAATGGGAAACTCTCAAGACTTTGGTACTTGGAAACAAGATCATGCTACTGATCAAAAGTAGATTAGTTTATCATTCAAAATGCTCTTTTTTTTTTTTATTCTGCCACAGTATTAACACACAATCACCACAAAGATGAATAACTTGTCTTGTAATACACCAAAAAGTACTTATATAGAGGATAACCAGTATGCCACACGAGCTAGCCAGTGAAGATCTGTAACAACAAATCTAGATCACAGTTCTAGTATACTCCAGACACACAGCTCCATTGCTGTTAATCCCAACTGATCAGAAAACTAGTCTAAATATAAAACAGGCTAGCCATTCACTAGTAATATGAGATGCTTATAGGCAAAAGCAAGTCAAAATATTCACATTTCACTACATCACCCAGTTTATGCAACTGACAGTGACTTTTTAGAAATGTTCTGCAAGTCAGAATGGTTCTTTACCAAACTGAAATTATGCCACATCCTTTAAGCTAAAAGATCTCAATCCAAGAGTTTCATATACTGTAGCTTTAATGAGAGAAGTTCCTACCAGTAACTTGTGCATCAACAGCATTTCCACTTGTGAACTAATATAGAAGAACAGAAAGAACTGTCTAGAAGAACTTCAGAGTACAGCTAGCTGCAAGTGTTCTTTATCCAAACAGAAAACTACTTAAAATTTGTAATCTTTAAACAAATGCATATTAGCAACACACATTTGGAGCCCTTAAAGTAATTTCAGATCATCTTCTGTGAATCAGTGAAGTAAAAAGGCACCCTTTTCTTCAAGAAGTCCTCACTACAAACAAAATAAAGGGGTTGATTGAAACTGATTCGTCCTCTATACTGGACAAACACTCCATAGTCATAATTCATTTCTCCTCTGGAATATCCCACCACCACTGTTTATGCCAAAAACCAGCAGCAGAATAACATGAGAATAACTGTCTGATACCATCAAAGACAAGTCAAAACAGGACAGGGACACGGCAAAAAGTTCTTCTCACAATTCAAAGTAATCTTGGCAGAAAACAAGAATAAAATCTTTAAGATTAACCACACTGCATGTAGCTTTATAGAGAAGGGGGAACAATTTCTAAGTGTCCATAGCTTGTTATTTATTGGTGTTACAAGTAAGACACAGCCTACAAACAAAATAACGTATTTCAGGGAATCCTTAGAATCATTTACCCAAAGTATTACTGAAAAACTATTGGTTCGGGTACAAACAGTTAAAACAAGACAATAGCATTAACTAGTTCCAGATCTCAGGTTCCCTTAAGCTAGGTATGTGCTTAAGTGTACACATTCCAGTAAGTTCATTGTTTACTGGGTTTTTTTAATAAACTAGGTTTTCAGAAACCAAACTGTGGACTTGCTTTTGTCCCAGCAAGAGTCAGCTACTAAACAAGTAGCAATGATCTAAATGAGCAGATGTCATTTGTCTTACCTTATCTACATTCGCTCTAGTTTTGGCAGAGGTTTCCACGTACTGCACCCCCCATTCTTCTGCCTTACTTCGAGCCTCTTCTACAGGCACTTGTCTGCGCTCCTCCAGGTCAGATTTGTTTCCCACTACCAGTAAAGGGATTTTATCCTCTTCAGCCTTCACACGCAAGATCTGTTCCCTAATGCATTAGGTATTCAAAATAAAAATAACTGTGTTAGTAGTAGCAACAAAACTTCCACACTTACGAGGAGTGGATCAAGTGGTCTGCACATTACTAGTGCTTACAACTGCGTATTTCCCAACAGTTGGACATACACTTTAAAATTATTCCAAGATTAGCACAGTAATGCTATGGGCTTTACACTGCTGAAAGCCTCACACTTCCAGGAAGGCAGTTTTACCATTTAGTGAGTGAGTAATCAGGGTCTAGGAAAGAAGAACAGTATGGCAGAAGAGCAACTGGCAGCAGGAGTTCACATTTGAATGAGGAAAAGAGTACAAGTGCCATGTTTGCCAAGTTTCACCTTGGCATTCAGTCACCATCTTCAATTCACAGTCTGCATCACATCTCAATATAGGTCTGGGCAACATCAAGTCTTTGCCAAGGCAGTAGGTTGGGAACAGCCCAAGTAGCTGGCAGAGATCATTCCTAACGGCTACCTAAACTTTACCCAAAGGAGAGAGTTACCACGTGATGCTGAACTAAAATGCTAGCAACCTTCCTCCTTCAAAGCCTCCAGGAAGATAGTTGAACTTTCAGCATTAACCTGTCATGCTAAGAGGACGTAGCCGCATCCAGGAAAGGAGATGGAGTGATGTTGCTTACCAGTCTCAGTTTCTGCTGTTACTGGGGTACAGCACAAGTTGAAACCAGACTGACACATGCTGCTGTCCATCCAGGATGCTGGAAGAACTCTACCACTCTATTTTTAGATTGCTTCATTTTGTTATGAAGGAGAGCTAAATGAGGCATAAGCACAGTGCTACACCCTCTCATCTCACTGAGTTACCACACTACTTCAGATGCCTGCATTTTCCATCCACAAAATAACAATGTATGGAGAGTACATGAGACTCTAAAATAGCATTAACACTGAAGCAGACAATCTGCTGTTGCATTCAACTGCACCTTCACACATTTTCAGATTACAGAGGCACTGAAAGTAAACACTGAATGCATAGCATCAGCAGGAGAGCTAGGGTTTAAAGACAAGCCCATGGTTTGTTCAGTATTCAACTTTTTCATAGTGTTAGAATTCTGGAACTTAAATGATCAATAATACCAATCTCCAGTTTGGCCAGGGATGCTGGTGACTCATACTACCCATCCCCTACTCGTTCCTGGGCCAAGAAGCTGATTCTCGCATGGCAGCCTAATTATTCCATTTAACTAATTTCACTATTTGTTTTACTTCTGAACCATTGAAAAGTAGGAGATTCTGCATCACAAAGCTCTTAGGCCTTTCTTACCCATCTTCAGGGCTAGCATTGCTTTTTCATTGTTTTGTTGTGCTGGAATCTTGAACCAACACACAGTTAACGTAGTTACAGAAGTCTGACAAAAAAACCAATCTGCCAAGATAAACACTCCTACTCTTTCTCATTCAAAGCCTTAAGCCTTGGGTTTAATATTATATTTCACTTAGGCACATAAGCCAAAAACAAGTGCTTCCACTTGTCTCATTTTCTTTGTGTTCTTTGAGCGTTACCTGACCTTTTCCCCTATCTTACATTAGGAAGAGCCCTCGTAATCTTCAATTTTGCAGTCCTACAACAGTTGAACTGTTGGCTCCCTTGAGAACTCCAGTTGGAGCAAACTGAGCTCTCCTTGTGTGCCCCATGACTGTCAGCCTTCTGAAGCAGAACAAAGTCACAGAAGTGTTATGTGACCAAGGAACAGTATTTTTATACCTCATAGAAGATTTTGTGGTCTTTTACTACTGTTGAAACGGTATGATATGTTAAGAACCTGGACCAAAGTTAGGAGTGCAAGGGGAGTTGGCCTTAGCTTTAAGAAAAACCTAGAAATAAGCATCCTTAGCTACAGCACTTCCATTACCAGTTTGTATCTGTTAATCTTGTACCACTGAAGCAAAGGGAACATAAGGCAGAGTGATAAAGAGGAGCATAAGGAACTCCTAAACTTTCCCTATGCTTTGGGAAGTTTTCCATCAAGTTATACAGCTGTTCCAGGCGATCTCCAGTTTACCTTCTACTGAGGCAACAGGTATTATCAAAAACGAGTTAGAACACTTGCCCTGAAGAATGTGGTTTCTAAATTCTAAAATCAAAACAGTGGTTCAAATCCTTTTTTATTCACCCCCCACACTACACAAGCAGTTTCTGTGGCTAATCTGCTGCTGATTTTTACATCAGAACTGCTAATCCCAAGAAGAAAAATGGAAGTGCTTACTACTACCGTGTGTCTTTCTAGGAATACGTCTGCCTACAATAGCAATGCTTGGCTGCCAACCCTTGTTTGGCACCAATCCATACCTGAGAGTGGAGGCTAATCCTTCCTTTCCTTAGAGCACCTGCTTCTAGCAGTAAGCAATACTGCATCTGAAACCTGGCCAAAAGACAGACTTAATTCCAGAAGTACTATTCTAAGATAATTAAACTTCACATCCATGAAGACTGAAAATTGGCTGAAATATGCCTGTTTTAAGAGTCCAAGAATCTGTTACTTGCCTGAAGTTGCTGCTGGCATAATGTACTCATAAGTTGCAGGCGTGAAGACAACTAAAGCCAGAGGCTGAATATTCTGGTTTAGGTTATCAGTTACTGAGAGCAAAATGGTCAGGTGTCACTTTATTGATCAAATCATAACAGATGAAGGATAAAGCTGTAGCTTTTAAGCAGAGTTCTCAGAGCAACATAGGAACTAGATATTTTCCCCTGCCTAGGAGAGAAACTACTCACCGAAACTCTGCTGTTGCTGTGAAGGATTCATGCTCTGTTATTGAAAAGACAAGAAGAAACCCTTCCCCACTGCGGAAATAGTTATCTCTGATAGCTGCATAATCCTCCTGTCCTGCTGTGTCCAGAATGTCTATCTGAACTTCTTCACCATCCAGAACTACTTTCTTTCTGTAGCTGTCAGCCTTGGTAGGTTCATAGTCTTCTACAAACTGACAAAAAAGGGATTAGTGTTTAGAATTACTGTCAAACAGTCTCAGTATTTGTCCATATTCCTTCTTTGCACTTCAGTGACATTTAAATTCTCCAAAACCTTCTCATAATTCAGTCAGCTACTAAGTTCCACCACTTTTTTTTTTTTTAGTTTTATTATTAAAAGCAAATTATTTAAGCACTTAATACATCAAAGAGACAGTTTTGCCTAGTCAAGAGAAACTTGCTACACAAAACACTGTTCAGCAACTTCAGTACAATTTAAGAACAGAGTTGCAGTATAAGTTATCAGCAATCTGCTGGCATTATCTAGATCTCCCACTTCAGGAAAATGCATTTCAATATACTTCAGGTACAGGTAGATGAACTTTTAACAGGTGTAGATGAGAGCATCCAGCTGCTGAACCTAAAAGCCTGCTCCGCAATGACACAGGCACATACTTTAGTCCATTCAGTATTGATCAGACCCACAAAGCCACTGCCAGTTCAACTTAGTTCTGTGCTGACAGCACACATCCAGCATAGAAGTAGAGAGGTAAAGAGCCTCTCAGCCTCAGAACACAACACTTAAGTCCAATTAAGCTGGCTGGCTTTCATTAATGACTACATCACCTGTTCAGATACTTACACCACTACAGTATGTGTGGACACCCTACAGATAAATACTAACTTTTGAATTACAGGATCATGTATTCCTTCACATACTAGTCTGGATTGCCTAATCTAGCTTCCTGTATACCAGTATGGAAGAATTCATGCTATGAACATGCCTACTTCATCACCTGGCTCAGAATGAGCTAAAATGCTTATTTCTGACTTCAGCCTTAACTGATCTAAATTACAAAATTAAAGTTCCACTCCAACTAGTAACAGCTTCTGTACACAAGAACCTGTACATTATGCATGACTCCTGAAGACTGTTCTTTCACAAATAAGCATCGATTTTGTCACCTTTAGCCAGAGATGTTCCCAGAGGGCATATCTCCCAGCTTCCTACATTCTGCTCCTGCCAGTTGGGTCATCAGGTCTTTTCCTCATCATATTTAGTTCCCCTGTCCCACAGAAAAAAGCAAGGTGTATGAATTTGTGCTTTAGAGAAGCTGAACCAAAGTTACTTACCTCATCATACATAAACTGAAGTGTGAGTGCAGATTTGCCCACACCTCCACTGCCAACCATAATTACTTTATGGAGGGCCAAGGAACTCTGGTTCTTGCTCTTGCTGGCAGCCATTGTCCTGCTTGCCACAGATGAAGTACCAGGCAACCAATTAGATCTGCAGACAGAAGAAGCACAGTGACCCATCCATGACATTGGTGACATCAGGGTAGCATGCAGGTAAAGTGTCTCACAAGTGCTGAAAGACCAGGTTAAAACCCTGCCCCATAAGCCTAAAGAATGGGCCACTCCAATGCACTGGTATGCAAACCATGCCTAAGTAGGAGTAGGACAAGGTATTAAAACAAATACCTTCTATTTGTGACAACAGTATGATTAATAAAAGTCCCAAAGGTTTCTAACAAGCTACTCTTATTTGTAAACCCAACCTACAAGACTACTGTCTAGAGCAGTTTCTAAAGAAAAACCCACTCTTTCTCAAACGACATGAAATTGTTTTCTATTGTTCTTATTATGAGGGTTTACACCTTTCTAAAATATTTCTTTAATGTTGATACAGCTATACCTTAGATCTGCTCATAGGCAGAAATCTGGCTTTTGATCTTCTCCCTATGTAGGCTAAGAAAACAGCAGAGATACACAATAAATTGGCAGGAACAAGTTGTAAAAGCTTCTAGCAGAAAGTCTTATGACATGGCATTAGCATTTATTTTACACTCTTCCTGCCTTTTGATGCTGCAAATCTAATTTGCTTAGAAAAAAAAAATCCTGCTTTACTGCAAAAAAATCTCAGTTCCTATTCTTCTCCTGATGTTGCTAAGCCATAAAGGAGTAAGCTTCAATAAACAAGCCCTAGCTAACAAGCCTCTGTGTTATGCAAGCCTAGTAACAAAATGCTGGAGGCTTCTTAAAAATAATACTGCCTCTTTTTTTGGTTGGTTGGGTTTTTTTAAGAGTAGCTGGACACAGTAGTTGTACCAGAAGTACAAGCAGCAGCTGCCACACTGATTAGCACAGAGCAGCATCTCTAAGAACAGCACACTGAGGATAAAAGCACAAGTAAGTGAAACAAAGATGTGTCACGAGTCAGGATTCCCATACAGAAAAAACCCCAAATATGAGTATTTCAGACACATGATGTGTATATGGGAGGTGGCAGGATAGCGACTCTTGTGTCCTCAGAGCACCACAAAGGACCCCAGCTGTTCATATCCTAGCAGAGAGCTGTAAGGAGACCAGCAGACCATTCAGAAAACACTGCTGTAGGAAGTGGCTGTATTAGCCTTGATTTACAGCAGCACACTTTATTCCAGAAGCACAGAAGCAATGGGCCTTCCAGGAGTCTCAAATTTGCCTGCACACAATTACTCTAGAAAAACACTGCAACTGCCACATCATCAAGTGCTACTGTATGGAAACACAAGGCCAACAGTAGAAGTTACTGAGTTGTATACTGGAAAAAGCTTCAGGACAACCAGCTGCCCTAAACAAAATTAACAAGAGACTAAGGGATCATCAGCCTACAGACATGCCATAGGATTATTTAGCCTGGAAAGGGACCTTTGGATGCTGTCCAGCCCAAACCACTCCCTGAAAGCAGTTTGCTCCAAGCAATCCAGTTTATGTGCCCTGCGTTTTGAGACTGACAATTCCATGACCAGTCTGGACAAGTGCCCTTGGAGTACACTGATAGTGACTATTTTTTTCCTCTTGTCATGACTTGATGTTCTGAAAAGCAACAAATCAAACTAAGTCCTCATTGACTCATGCATACAAGAACAAACATACCAACAATCAAGAAGTGCCCTCAGGACAGCATTTTCAAACATCTGAGCAGCAGTATTTTTCCATGCAGAGTTTTTTACTCACACCCGTTTGCTACATACATTTAGTACAGCAATGCAAATCAATCATCTTTAAGTGCTCATTCTGGGATAAACACTGGTAAGTGAAGACAGACATCTTCCTTTGGTAATCTTCTCTATTATGTTATACATCAGCTCCCTCATCCAGGACACCTTAGTACAGAAACGGGGTGTGACAATTCCTACTTCTCCATAGGTTCTCCCTGTACAGCACAAACACACATTTGTCAGGGACAGTGAATTCAGCCATTGCCACAGACATACTAAACCAGAAGAGAATTGCAAGATGGATTTTTAACTCTTAGTGACCAAAGATGCAGGAGAGGAAGAGAACAGTTCCCCGCCAAGGAAATGTGAGAAAACACAACAGGGAGCATCTGAACTCCAGAAGTTGTTGCTTTGCCTATTGTCCACATGGTCTACAGATGGTAAACCTGAATTCAGCTTGCTTGGACATAAACACCCAAGGAACAAGAGCTACAGATCGGCCACACAATGAGATAGTTCAGAGACTTTAAGTGTTCCAGAAATAACACAGCTTGCTCTTAAATTGTAGAGAACGTTGTTTTGTCCTAGTTCAAGAGTAGTCTGGCTTTCACAGTAGTAAATAAGCTGTTTTCTAGAGTGTGACCCTTAGCTGCTTTTCAGTATAATTGTGACTGCTTTTAACCTGTGACTATTCTTTTATCAGGCATCCTAACATTGTTGTAACTGTTGTGTCATCTAACACAAAGCTTTCAAGTTACACATTTTTCCGGCATCACAAACTTAGGAATATGTAATAGGCAGCAGCATTAAGTCCACTGTGCTACGCAACAGCAATAAAGGCATAATTTACTAATAGCTAAGAGAAAAGATTTCTCTGTCCTGTCAATACAAATACTACATCTTTATATGGTCATGGTAAATTAATTGCTGTCTTTTAGGAAAAATACTGACAAACTTGATTCAGTTCATCATAGAGGTAAGTGGAGAGAATATTTAAATCCTTCCTTCTCTATTCCACCCCAACAACGGCCTGTAGAAACTGCAAGGTCAGCCTTACAGTATTACCCCACTCGCAATCAGAGTATACTATTAAACAAAACCCACCCAATAGCATACAAAATTACAGTTTGATTGCATCTAAAGCTCTTCATGGCCGGGGTACTTGATCTTCCCTGCAGAGCTGTTCCAAGTACCACTTGAATGTTTCAGAGGATCAGGACTACATGAACCCTGTGAATGCAGCAGTATGCTCACAACACAGCTCCTGCGCAGTGTGCACTCAGTGAGGTCCCAGAAGCTTCACACAAAGCATCTCTTCTTCGCTGGCACCAGAGGGAGCGTGGCCCCCTCCAGCCCAGAACAGCCAGGCAGTGCAGAGGCAAGAACAGAGGACAAGGCAAGGCTGAAGCAGTGTGACATAGGATTAACACAGTCAGTAGCAGTGTAGAAGTACCAGTGCTTACAGAACAAAAGGCTAACAGCACATCACTGGTTCAGAAAGGGTCATGGTGAGATTATAATAGGAATATTCTAATAAAACAACAAGAGAAGGCATTGGAGCCAACTGTTTGTTTATTTTTATCTCCACCTCTGCAGGCCAAGAAACAGTTTACACAACATGGTTCAAAGCTCACATCTAACAGTTCCCTGAGGTTAAAAAATTTTAAAAAAAATTAAAAGAAATCTATTAACACAAGTGGAAGCTCTCTCCTCTGTTATCTCTGAGTAAGCAAGGATGAATTTTCTTCCTATTCTGTACATTAAGCATCCTTGCGGCAGTCAAGACACTGACATTAACTCATCTGTTCACAGAAAAACAAGTCTTGGGAAATCCAACCACTTCTCAAAAAAACAGCAGTCTAGAAGAACCTGTGACAGCTGCAGTTGCTTTAAAACATTACTCAATTCCCTTCAGTTTAAGGGACATAGATTTAAGGCAATGGGTCTTAGAGCATCTGCTGAAGAGCTCATTCTGAGTAAGTGTCCAGACAAGACACCTAATTCTGTGGTAAGATGCCTCCTCTCTCCTATTGCTCTTTACTTGTTGTTTGGGCACAGTTTACTTTCCAGCAAAATTTACCCCCCTCTGACAGGACAAGAAGCAATCCACTGGGCAGTCAGTCAATCTATTTAATTTCCACCCGTCATTTTACCCTCAGGTTTAATGACACCATGTTGAACTTCATATGCTAAGTGTCATAAGCTGTAAAAAACCAAAACCAAACAAAAAAACACATCCCAAATCTTCTGAAAGTTTATTTGGGGGAGTGAGGTAGGGGAGGTGGTTTCTTCTGGTTACCATTCATCCTTTGAAATAAACTGCTAGACAGACCCCATGTCAGAGAATAAACTTTTTCTGGTAGTCTTTCTTTGTTAAGAAATTAGAAGTAATTACCTGCTTCATCTGTTTTAAAAGATAACGATTGAGCCATTACTCGATAACTCTGCACTTATTCTACAATAGGTAACACACAGCCCTATGCACAATAGGAGCTTTGTGATGCTAGTAAAAGATGCTCTTCAGATCAAGAAAGGAAGGTTATACCAGCCACAGGCTGCCCACATAAAGCACAGAATCTACAACTCAAACCATAGCAGTTACTAATCAGCTGTTTCGATTTAGACTTCTGAAGATCTCTACTTGGCCACAGGACTAATCAAACCATGCCGCCTCCAGTGTAAGATATCTAACCCTAAACTCATCAACTATTTCAGCCTTCCCTTGTCTTATCTGTTTAGATTACAATTTCTGCAGGTTCACTAAGGTCCCCTGCACAATGTTGTGTCATTCTTGGCTGGTTCCTTGAAACTGAGCATGTCAAGGCAATTGTTTATAAACATCTTAGTAAACTGCTTTTTCCTCCACCCTCTCCTCAACCTAAACAGCTAAACTGCTCAGAATGCAGTTTACAAACAGGACTGGTTTACCTAACACCAAGATTCAAAGACTATGACTGAATAACTACGCCTATTTCAAACCAGACCACACTTTCACATCCCTTTTTACTTCACGTGCATTAAGACACCATAGCTGCACAACACCTGAAGGAAAAAGCTCTCGTCACTTCACGAGAAAGAAACTTTGCTACAGTTCATCCAAGTACATAAGGAAAAAAAAAAAAAGAGAAGCTTCTCTAAGTCTACCTGTTTTCTAATAAATATTCTGCTGCTTTAATAAAAGAATCTGAGACCCTCCAAAGGCTTTAACTGGAATTGCTGCTAGTTCTTCCATTCAGTTTGAGATTTTAAACTGAAATAAAGCTCTAAGCTCAAAACTGCTGAGATCAGCCCTTGTTCTCTTGCTGTGCAGCTGATATCTTTGGACATTTCTTTTCATTGCTATCCTGCCACTGAAAGCAGCCATTCTTTGGATTTTAAAACAGGATTCTAGAAACCCTTAGCCCAATAGCTTGACAGAGGAGCTTTGTTAAATCCTTCAGACACCTACTTTTAAAGGAAAATCTGGGTATTCAACCTACTATAAAGACTTAAATATGATGTCATCAAAAGCAAGCACAGAAAGAACAAGGTTTTGCAACAGTATTTTAGTGATCCTCATTTATCAAAATATGAATTAGAGGCTTTGAAGTGTTTGGTTCTGTGATATGCCCACAAGAATGCAGTCACAGAAATTCCCTGGATCACAAAACTAATTAACAATCTCACTGAGCTATGAACTGTAAGAGCTCCTCAGCCATTCTGAGGTTACACAGAAAATATTTAAGTACTGAAATTCCATTAGCTTTCAATGGACTGTAAATGTTCCAACTGGTAATTCAACTTAAAAAAAACCAATTTGAGATTAAGAGGCATATTTAATGCCACTGAAAATTTTAGGATATGCAGGCTGAAAAATTACAAATGCTACTCTATCCTCTTTTTGCTGTGCTAATATCTTACCTCTTGGCATATATCCTGTTATGGTTTCCAAGCTAAACAAGGATCACAACGTGTTTGGTAGAAATTCCCACTTGGGATATCCTCATATCCTTCCCCATGTAATGCTGGATGTTTCTAACTTCTCACTTGTGGTTATAGATTTTTCTGGGCCATGTTTAATTGGATCAAGGAATTCATTCAGCTTGAGATGTCTCACAGAGCACGTTGGGGCAGTTTCACAGTCCCCATTTATATCACCCAGTGCTGCCATCACCATCCCCTGTCCCTCAGTCCCCTCTCCCTTGCCCCTGGCAGTTCCAGCCCATCTCCTCCTGCAGCAGAGCCATTCAGCACAGCCCACGGGGCCTGCCAGTCACATCTGCAAGTCCGCACACGCCTCAGTGCTGATGTGAAGGGAGAAAAACAGTTTGTACAACTGAGGCCAAAGAAGGTGGAACTACAGCAGCCACGCAGTTACTTATACTGCTGCAGACACAGGGCAGTTCCCTGACCCTGTTCATAATTCATGCCTTAGACTAGGGGTTGGTGCAGCCCCAAGCCTCAGATTTGCTTTTGGTAATCAGGCATTTTCTCTCCCTAAGATCTACTAGCAGACTTGTAGTTGCAAAGATAAGGGCACTGGACAGGAAACTCAAAATGGATTTTGAAAACTTAATACTTTATATTATCAGGATGAAAAGTAAGAATTTAAGGCAAGGAACTACTTTACTCTGTACACATTAAGGGCTCTAACCTCTTTATATAGGTTAGATCCGTGTTCCAAGTGGTAACAGCCATATCCCTAAATGTTACAGGAAAAAACACAGAATAAATACATTTACTTGATACACTGAAAGTTACAATTTACAATATAACTGAGCGTTACATTACACCAGTTTCAGTCAACTATTATTAGTTACTAATCCTGCCTAACCCCCCAGAATTGTGTGTACACTTACAGACATTGGCTGTCACAAATATGCTCTGGCAGGAGCTGCATATACACTGCTAACTAACAGACACATGAAGCAAGACCAAGACTAGCAAGTTCACTGTGTTACAGCAGTTAAAGGTTAAACCAGAACCTGAAGCCAGGTCATTATTATTTTCCATCTCCTACAAGGCTGGGAAAATGACAGGCACAGATTGAGGAACCATTTCAATCCAGAGCTGTATTTCACCAAATGACTCAGATTGAAGTATTAGCTTCCATAATAAGAAAGACTGCAGACGGTGAGATGAACTTGTACTGCAGGAGAGTCCCTAAGACTTGCTCGTCTGGAAAATATCACAGTCAGTATAAAAGCAGTATTTTTAATATAGTTGTGATCAGGAGTCCTCTCTGCATGCATGACAATGACCCAGATATCACACTAAAATATTCTAACAGTATCAATAGCATCACACATCCAACCACTGGATACCAGCCAATTAGGATTAAGAATCCCTACTAGTGATCCTGGTCTCTATACCACACCTTACTTTTCACCATTCCACACATTCACACGCAAAGCCATCTCCAGCTCTTCACTTATACTAATAAAGTTTAATAAGATCAAGTGATTTTTACAAGAGTGGACTTTGTATACAAAATATTTTTGACACCTGCAGTTACATAGAACAGGAAGAACAAGAGACTCACAAGGGCATTGCTCCTTTAACTGATCATTGTCCTTGCAACCTACAAAGTCTAGCACACTGCTCCTTCTAACAGGTTACAGCTAGACTTGGATAATTCCATCTTTTAAGGCTATGTCCAAATCTGGACCACCACATGAGTGATCCATTTTAACTACAAAATACCTGTATATACTCACATTCCCCACAACCCCCTCCTTCCTTGCCAAGCACAGCCCAATTCTTCTTACAAGTTTTCAGAGATGCATCAGTGCAGCTTGGAAAGCAAATCTGATGGCGTTTAATTTACATTTACTTACTAGATTAAATTCTTAAATATATGCCCTCTCACATCATTCAGTACAGGACCATTTTAGATTACTCATTACAAATAGACAGACATTACCTTACACATTAGCAGTAATCTCAAGCCAATAACCTTGTTATGAATAATCTTGATGTCTAAGGAAAACTGGAACTTAAATCCTGTCCAAGTCTGTAGCAAGGCTGCAACCTTCAAAGGTTTAGTCACAGGAAAGAATCAGTCTGGTCAGTTGGAGCATCAGAAGAGCAACACTTTAAAGCAACTCTTTAAAACTGAGCTCAGGTCTTATGCTGAAGTGAAATCAAGCAGCTATACATCCCTGTTCCTAAGGAACTTAAACATCTGAATTTGTTTGTTTGGGGTGTTTTGGGGTGATTTTTTTGTTTGTTTGTTTGCTTGGTTTTGGTTGGTTGTTTATTTTTAGAATTTCATCAGAGTGAAAAAAAAATATAGCCAAGTAACTTGTTTCTGAGCAGTAGCTAAGAGAAGACGAAAAAGGACTTCCCTCAAACTGCTTTTAAGGCACTGGAGCACACCCTCTCCCCCCCAAAAAATCACATATATCTATGTTTAAGTAAGTAAGGTTTCAATGTTATGCTGTAAAGCTAATACTCTTAACAGCCAAGTATCAATAGTATCAAGAGATTGTCATTGCATGTAGGCTGTACAGTTATAATAATTGCCTCATTGTTGCACAGATAGCATGCAAGCATCATAGTTACATAGAGTTTTATGGGGAAAAAAGTAAGAAGCCACCCTCCATATTATTTTCAATATTACTCAGTGCAGAACAACTGGTAGAGTGTATGTAGCACCTGGTAGAATATACTCTTTATTTCAGCAAGATAGTGTTACCTTAAAGTCATAAGACATTACATATAAAACCACTTCTTCTGTAGGGAGATATCTAGCCAGACCTCTCCAAGTACTTTCAGAAAGCCTCCAAGTCTAATATTGACACCCAGAAGACATATTGCACGCAGACCACATAAGAGAAGGATCTACCATGTTGCTCTTACCCTGCAAGATCTTGCTAGAAAACCTGATAGAAATCTTCTACAAGCAGAAATACTGAGTTGATACCATTAATCAGTATTACTATGCTAAGAGTTTGTCACTGTGGTGATAACAGTCTAGTTGCCTAATTACTTAGGGTGACTTACGACACCACTGTTCACACTAGTTAATTTAGCTCATACCAGAAAAGTGACACTCAGGCAACAGACTTGTTCAACAGCCTCATTCCCATTGACTTGCAAAGTGTATTTCAACTATATTTCCTTTGAAAGCTCACCCATGCAGAAACATGTTCATCTTTGATACACAGCATACACAAAGTCCACCAAACCACTAAGATAAAGTGACATGCTTCAGATAGATAATCTCATACCAATTTTAACTGGATCTCCAGGAGCCTTACAAATACAACAGCAGGTCAAACATCTCAGATCACACAATCAGTGTCTTAAGTGGCACACGAGAGCTCAAAATAACCAAAATCTTACTTTAGTACCAGGTTACAATGTGGTTTCTTACTTCAGTGAAAAAAACTGCAACTATATAATCCACAAGAAAGTTGCCACTACCACTGATTTCACAAATTCCACCAAATGACAATGCAACCAGACAGAGTTGCAGGAGCCCTCACCGCTGTTACCCAGTCCTGGGGCTGTCAGAGCCCACCCACTGGTCTCACAAACATGGCACCAAACACCGCAGACAGGCCACAAGCTGCCACCACTGCTCCCCCAAAGGATGTATCTCACTAGATCATGCTTCCCTAGTGAACTGGATGTCTGGGGTAAATCAGAAGTCTTAACATTATTTAGTTTGGCTTAGGTAATACCAGCAGAAGCAACTGTCTCTGCCCACACAATTACATTCCTTGCTCACTAACTGAAGTTAATGTCTCGTGCTCACATCTCCATTTGGGAAATGTAAGCCACTGTTGAGACCACATTTGATGCAGATAGGCAAGTAATAAACCCCCATCCTGAGTTCACTCTTAACCATAGAACCCAAGCTCCCTAGGGGCACTCAGGAATCATCCTCCTATAGCCTATGAAAGTACTTCCACTATTTTAAGCACTTCACTGATGGGTGAGTCACTAAGCTCCCTCAAACAGGCAACATCACACAAGTGCCAAGCACTGAACCTTTCCCTCCATCTTTCAATCAATGCATTTACATCACACAAAGAAACAACAGTGACATTTAGTACCCATAATTCAGCTGCCGTGTTAACTCACCTTTAAATAGATTTCTTTACTCCAGTTTCCCCAATCAGGTAGAGTGAATACCATACCAAGGTATCCTGCACATGCAAGAAGCTGCCTTTCTACTGGACTAGGGGCAGATGTTTTCAATAACAGACAGTTTTTCAGACTACTGTATTCATATACTTTATATCAAAGCCAAAAGCAGTATTCTCATCTTCAAATAGGAACTGGATTATTACATCAGTACAGGGGTCTTATGAAATTTTAGTATCCCTAGAGTTAAGAAGACTAAAAAGCTGTGAAGAGCTTTACTTACAGGAGAAGTCTTATCCTTGGTCTCCCTCATGGCGAATGCTCTGCCTACCACTACAAAAGCACTTACAGCCAAATGTGTGCTCTCCAACACAGCCTCCAGAGTGCTGTAGAATGAAGAGGAGCACAATATAACATGCTTGGTAACTCTGGGTTTGGGTGCAGACTATTAACTCAGAACCACTTGACTTCAACACAGAGAATTAAGACACATCTAGTTCGGGACACTTCCCTTTATGACCTAGCAAATGACAGGTCACATGAACATACAGAACCAGTGCAGAATATAAACTGTGCATTTATTCTTGTGTGCTCCTGGAGACATTCCCTATCTTCACAGAGCACTTTACCAGAATAAAAAACCTATTATTCTGATACCTAGGAGCTCATCTCACAGATCTCATGCCTTTCCTGGGAAATCAGCACAACAGGGTGCTTCCATACACTAATGCATACAGCACAGGGAACAAGCTGGAGATGTTGTGGGTCTGTGTGTAGCTGCAGGGGTTACAACCTCACTGGGATCACAGAGATGAGCTTGGATAGCTCTCATGGTTAGAGTGCTGCTGTGGATGGCTACAGGCTCTTTAGGACAGACCAGCAAGGCAGGAGAGTTGTCTTTCCCATGAGAAAAGTTGGAGTGCACAAAGCTCTGCCTAGAGATGATAATGAGCCAGTTTATGGGTCAGGAGTAGCACAGTCAGCAGGAGGACTGGACTAGACAGTCTCCACAAGTGTCTTCCAGCCTCAGCAACTCTAAGTCAAGTCTGTGCCCAGCAATGCAGTTGCTACAAATCTTATCTGTGGGAAGGCCCATTTTCCAACTTGCACAAGTAGTACAGCAGAGCTAGAAAACTTAAAGCCAATCAATCATGACTAACACTTAGTTAGAAACCTTATCTAGTACTTATTTACAAGAGTATAACAGGTTCATGTTCTACTATGGCCCCTGTTACACTATTATACTAGATGGTATTAGAAGACAGTTGTGAATACTTAAGGAAAGGAGTTGGACAAGAACACTGCTTGATCCCTGTTTTACAAGCTAAAGGAATATAAAGATGCACAGTATCACCACCAACTGGTCTGCCTAATATTTTTTTTAATTAGTTCCTTCCATTAAAACTTCAGAACAGATTCAACCAGTAAAGCCTACTTCAAATTTAGTTTGCCTTATAAGACAAACTTAAAAGTAAATGTCCAATGTCTGCAGAATTGTTTAAAAAGTTAAATTGATTCCTAAACTACATTTTGAAACATGATAAAGTGGAAAGAGAGATAGGAATGTGTGCTTGAAACTGGTGCTGTCTTTTGAAACACCATTTCCTTAAATTTCTTGGCTAGTCTATCTTACGACATGGTAGATAAAAGCAGAAAGCTGCCATAAAAGTCAGTCAGTGAGACTTCTTGGTGAGTACACTAATGAGAATTCCTTACCTACCCAAAATGACATCTCACAGTAAGCCAAGAACACTAAATAGCAGAAGAGTACCATCATGGAAAGGAGCTTCTTACTGCAGCAGCAGTTTAGTGGAAAGGCTGTATCACAGATCACTATATACTTTACAATTTATTCATTTTAATCAGGGAGCAGCTTCCCCAATTAGCAAAACCACCTCTTTTCTGGAAAGCTGAGGCAACTGGCATGCAACTTGATCTAAAACTACTTCACTCGTTAAATGTCTGCTAGAGTGGTGCCCAAGACAGTATCCTCTGGAGCAGGGTAGCACTAACCTTATAAAACACCCACTTAAAAAAAAAAAAAGCCACTTTAGTTTGTGTTCTGCAGCATGAAGTCCAAAGTCGAGGTAGCTCCTAATAATAATCTTTTGAAGTGCTTTGTCATGTTAAGTATAATCCTGTAATGCACTACTCTATAATAGTCTTGTCTATAAAGTGGGATTCTTTTCTCTGTTAAAAAAAAAGTCATCCATATTAAATCTAAATTGGAAACATTCTTTAATATGTCTATCTACCATGCCCAAAATAGGGGCTAAGTCTAGGTCTCCAGTACTCTTCCGAAGAATAATCTTCCACGACAGGTAAAAATATATACAGAAAGAGCTAGAAACCAAAGAAATCACAGCATCTGCTTAACTCAACATGTTCTCAGCTTTCCAGTTCTATGCTTTGACTTCAGATTAGTTTTGACACATTCCAAATTTAAGAAGAACATATTAAAAACTCCAGTTTCACTGCATTATTAGTGGCCTAAAACATTTCACACTAAGCACTTCAACTGACAGCAACACTAAGTCACAAAGTAACAGCTGACAGGATTAAGACTTTAACAAATGCTTATAATCCCAGAACTGATTTTTTCGGTCTTTGACTTGTGATCCAGCAAAGATTCCTAGTCAGGACTGCATTTCCATTAAGTCTCACATTAGTGTAATCAACCATTATTCCTTTGTCAACAACTTCAGCAAGGAAGGCTATGGGCTCAAGGTTCCATAGAAAACAGTTGAAGTTCTAAGCAAGCAATTTGTTACCATAAAGATTCAAGTAGCTACTTACACATCAGCCTAAAAAACATTCTCACATTACACGACTCCATGGCTTTCATTCTGATGGGTCTTGAAAAACACATTTGCACATCTCAAGCACAAGAGACAAAACAGATCCTCTAATATTACTATTAAAGCAATATTTGGAAGAACATGAAGAGATAAAGCATAAGTTATACAGACCTACCTTGCTTAAATGACAAGACAACTTGATACTTCTGGGGCAGGCACGGAGGAAAGTTGGTTAGTCCTGCTTAATGGGCTAAAAGAGCTACCAAAAAAATCATTGCTCCTTAGCAGCTATTAACAAGGACTTTTTAAATACATGTTCTTTAGCCTCTTATCAAGAGGCAAGCATCAACTGTATCATACGACAAAAGCCACAAAATTGACTGCTACCACTAGGAGAGTGAAACAGCCAAGACTATTTGCTAACCTTGCTGCTCCAAGCAATAGCAGGCAACAAGCAATGGAACCTTATCACCACTGCTTGACAGTGATGCAGGACAGTTAGCAGAGACGTGGGGCTGGAAGGTGGATGAAGAGAGAAAGCCTAAAGAACCGCAGTTTTTTATCAGCACGATAAACTTCTAACTCAAGACAGAATGAGTTTGAGAATATAAATTGCTACCTAACCCAGCTGATAATTAGGATCAGCACCTCTCCTAAGCCAGTCATGCAAAGTTACTTGAAGCCAGGCACACAGGGAGTAAAAAGCAGCAAGCACCCACATTTATCTACTCTTTGCCTCCCCAGCCACTGCCTTTCACTCAAACCCCTACAGACCACTACTCCCATTCCGAGTTGCTTGCTACAGCAACAGGCACAAGACACCTACTGACCTCAGGCACTGTTTGTCTTGATACCACTGTGCACTTGCACTCCCATGGGTGCTTAGTGCCTGCACAGCTGTCATGAGAAACAGGCTCCTTCAGTACTCCTGCTCAGAGAGGCTATTAATTCACATGAATTCGTTGTGTAATAGAAAGCAATTCATTTAATCAGTCATATGGAGCTTGAATCTAGTCAGTAAGAAATTATTGAGTTAATGTGCAATTATGCACTGTATGGAAAGTGAACAGGTTTACATGACAAGAACAAACTGTGAACCAGATTTCCCAAATCATGATGCTAGGGATTGTTCTGCTGTTTCATGTGCCCACTTCTGCTCTGTTCACAGGACAGTTTTGCTCGATGTGATGCTTGGACCCCAACACTTCCTAGAGAAGCAAGTAATTTTATCCAGAATTTGGTCAAATAACAGTAGGTGCTCAATCAGTTAAGCAGCTGAAAAAACTTAGAGCCCAAATGAGGCATTAGATCACAGAAATTATAAACTGTCCAGGATTTCAGTGTACACATCCAAGTTGTCCAGGCAGTGTCCAATCATTACTGACTTGATTTGATCAAAATGCCTCAATTGCTCTTCTACCCAGATTTCCAGTACCACTGCACTGACAATTAGGGACAAGTTTGAGAGTTTTAAAGGATGGCCAAGAAAGGATATTGTCTGGTCAAATTAAGCTTTCAGTTAAGAGCTTTTGTAAAGCATTCCAGCTAAATCTTTAGACTAGCAATTCCTCTGCAGTATATACATAACACTAGCAAAAATAGGTCAGCTTCACTTTCTTCCAGGCATTCAAAACAGAATCAAGTTTTCTTACTCCAAAAGAAGTGAAAATAAACAATTTACTACTAAAAGTCTAACATAGGAAACTTGTTTACAGGACTAGTCTGTAAGAAGGCTATTCTATTCCTAAACAAGGTATTTAATAGAGAAAATAAATGCAAAATATTTCACCATGGTAAGTTGGTATCATCTGATCATAAGCTAAAATCCAAGTAGTTAAAATTTTTCTAGCAAGTCTGCTATATGTGAATAAGCACAAAGATGCTATTGTCAAGTCAGACTGAGCTGTTGCTAATAAATTCTCTGTAATCGAATCGTTTTCAGCCTTCAAGCAAATAACTTCCAAGAACCACAATTCTGGTTCCCAGTTGTTAGTTCCTACTCTCACTTTTACAAGTTTAATTGTGTTGGGAGTGTTTAAGACATTAAAAAAAAAAGACAGCTTTTACTGAAGATCATGTACCTCTGAGGATGAGAACAGACAAGCACTTCCCTGTCCCTCAGAAGAGAAAGAACGATCTGGGAACTGGAGAAGTAATGTTAGAACAGTTAAAAAAAAAAAAAAAAGAAAAAAAAAAAAGGCAAAAACCAAAACTACTCAGACTGCACACTTTAGCTTTGAAAATGGCAAGGCTGCTCTTTGTGCAGGTGTAGTCTCCTTGTTCCCTCCTACCATGAAAACACCCAGGCATAGTCAAGGCTAAGTCTCCCGTTCTCAGAACAGAATCGATTCAACAGGGCTCCAGCAGAATGACTGAGTTAGGCCTCCACCAGCTCTTCAGAAAACATGACTGGGCTGCTTTGTCTCACCTCTCTCTCTCCCTGTCCTCCTCCAGGTAAGGTCATGCTCAGGCACCACCCTTCTCTTCCTACAAGGTCTACACCGGTAAGGCTGCAGGGAGGATAAAGACGGGCACAGAGAGAACCTACCCAGATAAATCAAGATTCCCCCAAGAACTTCTGCCTCAGCTGAGACCGACAGCATTCCAAACCCTCTGTTTATCTCGCACAGACGACACGTTATCACTTATCCGAGAGCACCAAGAGAAGACAGGGCAGCCTGCACGGGAGGAATCCGCCAGAGGAACTAACGCTCAAGGCCAGCTCCTCCTCGCCCTTTCCCTCCCCCAGGTCCCACTTGTAGATAGGAGCCACAGCGGTCCCCGGCTCCACCTCAGCCCAGCGCCACCAGGAGCCGCAGGAGCGGCCGAATCCACGAGCGGGGCCTCTCGCCTCCCACTGCGGCTCCCGCGCAGGCCCGACGGTCATTGCCTGCCCCTGCTCTCCCCTCGCCCACCTCCGGTGCTCTCCCACGGCCGAGGAGCACCCGGGCAGAAGCCGCCAGGCTCGCCTCGCCCTACGCACCCGGGAGGGAGGGGCTGCCCCGCACCCTCGGTGACACCTTCCTTCCCTCTCTCCCTCTCCGCAGAGAGCGGAGACCGGGGGACTCAGCCACATCTCCAGGCTGTGGGGGCAAGACCCGACGACTCCCGCCTGCCCTCACCGAAGGCGCGGGGCCGGGACGGCCGAGCCTCCCACAAGCCCGAGGCTGGGGTGGGGAGATCCCGGGGTCGCTGCTTGCTCTCACCTAGGGGCTAAGGCCCGGCTCCGCGCGGCAGCTCCAGCCCGGCTCCCGTCTCGGCTGTGCCCCCCGGCCCCGCTGCGCCCGCTGCCGCCGCGCCCCGGCTCTCATTGAGGGGGCACCGCCGCCGCCCGCGCG
>VZRV01005418.1:2655088-2692031 GCA_013398115.1 Falcunculus frontatus
CCTCGCCGGCGCCGCTCCCGCCGGGCCCGGCTCCCCGCGAGCGCGCGCCCGCGCGCCGGTCACGTGGCGCTCACGGGCCAATCAGCTTGGGGGAGGGGCGGGGCCGGCAGGAGGGCCGGGAGGGGCGGGCCCCGCCGTGTGAGGGGCTGAGCCCCTCGGCGTGAGGGGCCGGGCCCGCGAGCGCAGCGGCCGAGGGCAGCGGGAAGGGGCTGTTCACACCACTGCCGCCTCCGTCTGAGCACCCCGGGATCTGTGGAGAGCCCCGCCGGGAGGCTGAGCCTCGCAGGCTCGGTTTGACGCAAAAGAATCAAAGAATCACTCAGGTTGGAAAAGACCTCTGAGAGTATCGAGTCCGATCTATGACTAAACACCACAATGTCAATTAGACCATGGCACTGAGTACCACGTTCAGCCTTTTCTTAAACACCTCCGTTTGAGACGTTGAGTTCAGCGCTGCCCTGGGCAGCCCATTCCAATGTCTAATCACCCTTTCTGTAAAGAATTTCCTCCTGATGTCCCACCCAAACCTCACCTGGCGCACTTGAGGCTTTGTCCTCCTCATCCTGTCCCTGGTTGCCTGAGAGAAGAGGCCGACCCGCATCTGGCTCCGGCCTCCTTTCAGGGAGTTGTAGAGAGTGAGAAGGTCTCCCCCGAGCCTCCTCTTCTCCAGGGTAAACACCCCCAGCTCCCTCAGCCGCTCCTCATCAGACTTGTGCTCCAGACCCTTCACCAGCCTTGTTGCCCTTCCCTGCGTTCACTCCAGCACCTCCGTGTCCTCCCTGAACTGAGGACAGAACGGGACACAGGATTTGAGGTGTGGCCTCACCAGTGCTGACTGCAGGGGGAAGAAAAGAAGTAAGGAAGGGCTCTGTCTTAAACACATCACATATTTTAGTGCAAATTCAACCACTGGATGCAGAAATTAAGTTTGAAGTGGGAATGCAAATGAATGGAAGTGTCCCTGATTTGACTTACAAGGGTTGGGAGTGCTGAGTGTTTTATTAAATCATTGAGTTGCAGTACTGTCACATCTGTGCAATGAGCATAGAGCAGTTTTCACTGCTCGGGAAAAGAAAATAATGGCTATTGCTGTATTTACTGTGATTATTTCTCCAAGTCTTTCCCAGTTCCCAAATCCAAATTCTCTCTGGCCATCTCTAATGTTACTAATCTCACAGTCAGGCACAGCTATCTTGCCAGTTACAAAAGAAAACATACCTTTTCTCACTGCTTTAATTTGCTTAATTTTTCTAGGTTTCAATGTTGACCTATTTGAATTCCACACACTAAATTTAAGAGTGAATACGTTGGGTAAAATTATTCCTTTGAGAAAGACATGCTTTGCATGATAACACCCACTTTGGGAAACAATGGAAATTACGATTACCACTGATCTCCGGGGGTTCAGCTCCTGTGGGACAGAAGTAATGCATTAAGTAACTATGTTAACTCCTGCTTTCACACTAGGGTTCTATGTGGCCTCCTGCAGAAGAGAAAGGGAAAGAATTAATTACATTCTAGCTGTATCCACTGATGTCTGTGTGAAATTGCATTTTCAAGTTGGAGAGCATAAAAAAGGCCTGTCACTTAAAATAAATGCAAAAAAAAAAGTCATCCTTAAAAAAGCGATAGGTGAAACAATGGCCTATTGCCAAAGCTAAATAACATGGAGGAGGAATTTGAAGGAGTTTTACTAAAATCTGTAATTTCAGGGTTGGGAAAAAATGCCAGGAATTGGAAAAAAATAAGTTGCAGAGGCAGAAAAAAGAAGTAGTCGTGTGGCTCTGAGAAACAGCCGAGTACTTCAGGACTGCATAAAAAGCAAGTATCTTCTGAATTTTTCCTCTTTTCAAGCAAACAACATTTTCTATGTTGTTTGTAAGTAAACAGGATCTACATCATCCTTACATCATCATCATTTTCTCTTCCTAACTCAAACTGCAAACCACCAGATTTTAGTTAACTCCTTAGGAGAAAAAGTGAAATTATGAAATTAAGGTATTATGAAAGGTTCTGATTGCAGCAATTCTTTCCCTCTGCCTTATAGATTGTATCAGAACTGCATCAATATTCATCCTGCACTAGAAGCTGGCAGACTGAGAGCTATTTGCTATTTGATGCCATCCACACAGAGAAAGAATAAGTAGAGAAAAAAATATTGCCAAATGTGAAGGAATCCTGTTTTACATGTAACACTTAAATTAGCCAATTTGTGGTATTTCTAGGATTAAACAGGAATGGTTTTTAATATAGATTTTGTACATTTGTATGTAGTCCTAAAAACAAATGAACAAACCCAAGAAGACCCAAGCAAAAATGAATTAGAACTGTTAACTATTTATCCTGTAACTGTGTCTCCATGGCCATCTTTCATGTCACACAGGCAGTGTGGTGGATTTGTTGCTCTGATGCGACGATTCACAGAAGATAAAAATTTTCAGCAAATTGTGTCTATGATTAAAATCTACCAAGAATCTGGGAAGCTGAGTCTTTTCAAACTGAACACAATACAACTCTCCTGCACCATATCACAGTACTAACACTTCCCCTTTCCCCTTGCAGAAAAGGGGATCAAGAAATGAACCACATCTACCCTGCTTCTGAAAATTGTTTAGGGGAAACCTAATTCTTTGTAGTAATCCACTCGTGACAAAGAACATTTGTGTGATGCCACATTTTGAATTATTATGCATGTTGCCTGGTATAATCTCCATGGTTACAGATATATTTTTTGCTTCAGTACTTTAGGAAGAAAAATTCTATAGAACAGTTTAGGGGAGAAAATTCCTTTTCATTGTTATTTATATTGCATTTATTTTATTCTATGTGCTTTCACTTTCTAAACAAGTAAAATTTCAGTAGAGATGGAAAAATTTGTCTCTGGCTGTTGCTTTACCCTGCCATAACATGTTTTAAACTGCAAATTCCTGGAGATGGGGACAATATTTTTTATGCATATCTTTAGTTTCTAACCCACTAAGAATGTAACAGGGCACTGTGTGTCACTGCCAGAGTCATAAACAACAGTAAGTATGGTGGGATGACTGAACAGTAAATATTTTTTCTTTGTGAAGATTAGAACTCATGCTTCCTTTCTGAGCAGTTCTAGATAGAAATTAGCTGAAGTTAGTTCCAGAAACTGGTGATGGGAAAGATGTAAATCCCAGATATTCAGCTCTTTTCCCACCATTTGCACACCTGCTTCTTCTTTGATAGTGTTCATAGCATCTCTGGCCTAATTTTTTTTTTTTCCACATAAATTACTACAAGAAGAACAATGTAAGGAGCCAGTTCATGAAAAACATTATTTGAAGAACTGGAAGGCCTAGCAAGGTGCAAATGATGGACAGAAGGAATATTCCCCCACACCACTGTTCCTGCAGGGAGCATGTAATAGTAGTCTCAGGGGTAAAAAAAATGGTATATACACTGATGAGGAACTTGGAAGTAGGATCTTGAACTGGAAGGGAATCAGTGCTACCTAGGAAGTCAGTCTGCAGATTTAGTGATGTAATTTGCAATCTTGAAAAATAGAAGAAATCTGAAGCAGAGAATGCTGACATCTGAATGCTGTTGAGGGACTATGGCAGGACAGGTACTTGATTCACAGCTTTTACCCCAGTCTCAGTTTACAAAGACTGAGACAGGAACTGCTGCCAGTGATAACCACAAAGAAATTAGGGACAGTGGAGAAAAAGAAGTGGTCCTGCCTCATCTCCTGCACTGAGGCTGTGCCAGTTGCATAAGAACAGGCTAAAGCAGCAGGGAGGTTTTGTCCATCAGAAGGAATTCTTAGTTACACTTGGCCAGTCCATTATAGTGCCTGTGCAGCACAAAGGGCTCAGTGAAGGTGACCAGATCCATAAATTTTTATTAACTTATTAAATCAATCCAAAACCACTATATTTTTTTAATCCTACTTTTAAAAACCATTTTCCAATCCAAATTGATGCTAGTGTAAGACTGGGAAGAACAGAAGAAAGCTTGGGGAAACAGAAGAATGCTTGGGGAACAGAAAAAAACCCAACTCTATTGTATTATCTAGAATGCTGTGACGTCCTGTTTGTTCCCAAAATACATAGTGTTTTGTATGTGCAGAGTTAAGCTGCCAGAGTTAGTCTAGGCTCAGATAACTTGTAAGAAGAGGTACATATACATAGTGTGCACTCACACAGAGTTTGTTCTAAATTAAAAATAATGTAGTCAAAGATGATTTTCTCTTTGGGCAAGGTTAGCCTAACAAGAAGTACATTTTACAGATTATTTATATACTTAGGAGAATGCAGCTGACCTTACCATGATTTATGAACTTCAGCATTCAGAAACCATAAAGCAATAAACTAAAATACATCTGAAACAAGCAATAGTTTAAATGAAATATGACTCTGGTTTTGGTCTTGTAGGAGATTATGGTGTTTTGACTGTACCATTCACTTTATTTTTGTTACAAACAGCCGGAAGTCACCACACTAAAATAAAGTTCACTGTCAAATAACCTTTCCATTTCAGATACAGCTGGGATTTGTCAGGATCATATCACAAGGTCATTTTTAAGGAGATTCTCACTGACATTTTGTGAGGTAAGGGATTTCACATTCCAGTTTTACAAGTGTTACACTTCTGATCGTCATGATTATCAACACCATGACAGATTTAGGGCCTGATCTTGGAACTTTTACAGAAGGAGCTAAGTTTATTGTAAATAAGTTGATAGCCAAGAATCAAAAGAAAATAAAGGGTCTACAAAGAGTTAGAAGAGGTCATTCCATGGCCCAAAGCCAAGATCAGTTACACATATATAATTTTTGGCATGTGATTTTTAAAAATGCAGTTAAGATTGTGGTATTATCATAGCAGTTTGTTTAAAAGACTGGAGTACTTTATCATAAGAAAAAAAGCCAACAACATTTACCTTAAATGTCACTTTCTGCAGATTAAGCATATTAATTAGTTGCATACTGGACATAGCCTTGAGATTTTTTTCCCCCCTTTTTTGCATCCATATGATAAATATTCAAAAATCATTATTTTTTTCACTCTTTAGAGTGCTTTTCCTGCTTCGAATAACACCTGGTTTTGCAGTTTTTTGTAGGTCATGTTTCCTAATTGCAAGTCACTCTCCTTCCCTTTTGGACTCCCTCCAGCTGGCCCATGTTTCCTGAAGTGTTCTGCTGAAGCAGATACATTAAGTAAAGCTTTACCAGTTAAATGCAGAGTAGAAAGTGTGCCTTAGTGTCTTACAGATCACACTGAAGCCGGTTTGGTAAAAACGTGAATTATTACAAAAATAGATAAGGCAGGAAATTTTTTTGGAATAATAAGCAGTAACACTGTTGAGGATTTACCTCCCTGAGTTGAACAGTGCTACCTTGTTGAATAGCTGCTGTTGGAAGGGGATGTGAGCATACTTGAAAAAAAATCATGCTAACAGATCTTGTCCCCCTCCTTTTTAAATCAAATTTTCCAGATTAAATTATTGAGAAATATATTAGATTAATAATAAAAACTACTGGCTTTTACAGCAGTCAGCATTCCAGCAGTATGAGAGCAATACTTCAGAAATAAAAAGATTTTTCAATTAAAATGATAATATTTTTAAGTACCTACTTCTGTCTACAATCTCTAATTAAGTTGATGTAACTTAGAATGAGGTTAAAATGTCCTTCTGAAAATTAAACCAGGTAATTTTTTAATGTAAACATATTCTGACTGTGAGAGCCCTTAATTTTTAGTCTGCTATCTTCATTGCTATCAGTGCAGTTTTCCCTTTTCCATGTTTAATCACAACATCTTTTGCAAGTGTTTGGGAGCTTTGATGCCCCTTCACCATTTAAGTGGCAATAGAATTTTTTTTTTTTTTCTAGAGCATCTGACAATTTAGCAGAGAGATCTTGGCAACTGAATTTTGTAACACAGTTCTTGTTATGACAGTATTTTACCTATTCATGAATGGCATACCTTCTAGAATAAACTCTGTCTCGACTCGGCTAAAAAAAAAAAAAAAATCAGACTTTTCTTGCACCTACAACATAACTTTGCACTATTGTCCTGGGAAATGTCTAATTAAAGAAGGTCTAAATGGGAACTTGAATGGAAAAATCTCTTCTGGAAGCTCTGTATGAAGCGGTTTGGATGGTGAAACAAGTGGCTACAAATTTTGTCTACAAAAATTCCTCTTCAGCTGCACTTTGCTACAGATAGTACTCCCTAAATTTACACGATATAACACTTCACTGTTTGTTAGTTCCTGTATTTAAATAGAGAGGTGAAAGCCTTAAAAAAAGTGGGTAAACTGGGTATTGTAGGAAACCTGTAGGAACTCATTCCACCAGTGAATGTGGTGGAATAAGTGTGTGCCTGTGAATACATTAATGTAAGTATCAGATTGTTATGACATTACATTATGCTCAATTATAGAGCTTGTTAAGCACATAATACAGTCATATGATAATATTGCTGCATTTGAGAAATTTTCACTACTGAGCTGAGTGTTCGTGTGTTAGTTTACACAGCATTCTTTTCTAGAAAAGACACATTACTTGCGGTTGATAACCTAATACAGACTACAAAGAGCCCCTCCTTTTTTTCCATGTTAAGTCGATAAGAGTACAATATGCTTTACATTAGAGGATTAAGGAAAGTAATTTCAAAATAAGCATGCATTGTATCCCGTAACATTTGGGCTTTTGCATTTTTTTTTATCTTTTCAGTGAACAGTAACACATACTTAGGATCTGTCAGAAGAGTCAGATATTAACTTTTTAGAAAAGACTATTTGCTAGAAGCTAATTATGTCACTAGTAGCAAATTGTGATTCAATATATTAATAGTTTTAATCAACATTCAATCTGCTAACTCATTAATAAATACATTGTAAATAAAAAAAACCACCCCACTACATTCTGTCTTCTGATGCAATTTACAGTAAACCTCCTATTCCTTTGGAAAAGGAAGGAGCTGGGAGGAGCTGTACTGGTTTGTGGGGTCCTCAGTCTACAAAAGTAACGTACCTTGGCCAAAATATAAGCACAGAACTCTCTCAGACAGTACACAACCATGGCATAAGCTTCTCTTCAATCCTCAAGTTTTGTTATTTCATTGTGATGTATTTCTAGAATACTATAAACAATAAAACAGGAGCACTGCAGTAAAATGAAGACTAAAATAACTACCAAGAGCCAGGAAGTTCTGAGTTGAGACTTCTGATACTGTGGGTAATGTGGGCAAGCAAAGGGGAAATATAAGGAGAAATGAATTTATGAGGGGAGAGAGAGATGTATATCTATATGGGTATACATAGATTCCTAATTTAAAAGTTGAAACTGTTGTGATTTCGCACAACTAAAATAGTGTTTAAGAGTCAGAAATTCTGCTTGTCCCCAAAATTCATTGAAGCTACATTGGATTTGTAGCACAAGAGAACTGCATTATGTAGTCACAAGCAAATCCACCCACTCTTCTACCTAGGTTAATCTCCTCGAAATAAATAACTGAAATCCCAAATTCATCTAATATTTGCAGCCTAAAAGAAGTCGGTTACTGGGAAACAGTGAATATTTGCTTTAATTTTGTCTGGCTTTTCCCTTCCATTGCAGGACCATGTTTTAAGACCTTGCAAGCTGTGTTACAGATTTGCCTAGAACAGAATGGCCAAAGAATGGCTTCTTTGGACATTTTTTGATAAACTACAGTTTATTGAACAGTGTCATATCTTGGCTTTCTCAAATCTTGTTTTCTTGTTTTGACACTTTAATAGATGAAAGCAGAATCTGTGTATATCATATACTGCAAATTTGCACCTGTACTACTGCTGAATCAGTGTGTCTGTAATGCAAATGTTGAACAAATTAATGCAAAAAGTTCCATCTATTCAGAATGAAAACCTAAAATTTACAGTAAGAAATAAACCTATGTCTACATCTTCTAAAAGTCCTTGAGAACTATGATTGCCTTTAATCACACAAAACACCTTTGTGTAACTTTGAGATCTTTAGTAAGAAGCTTTACCCAACCTTTCAGAGAACAATAAATCAAACTTTGACTTTTCAAAATTGCTTCGCTGCACTCAGGTATGAATTTCATCTTAAAGCTGGATTTCTTGAAGGGCAACAACAGACCTTTAGCCTATTTTTCCTGATCAGACTTTCAGTAGCAGAAAATGAATTGGTTTGATCTGGCTCACATAACTACAGTTATTCCCTTTACAATTCTTGCTTTTTTTAGCCTTTCCATTTTCTATGCAATAGTTCACTAACATTTTAAATGGAATTATAGCCAGGTCGTAAGACATATAAGGCCTACTTTTCCCCTGCCTTTTTTCTTCCGTTCCAACTCCTGTCCGTGAAAACATCTGCAAAATGCTAAATGTCAATTCGTACAGATTTAATCCCTAGAGAAATGGTCACATAATGGAGAGGTGGCCCATAATCTTATTTTTCCATTCTCTGGAATCAGTGCACAATGCACCGAAATAAATATGGAATCTTCCTTCAGTTGCTTCCAAAAAAAAGAGCAGTGCTTCATGCTTTTTGGAAAGCAAGAGTGCCATAGATTTGGCCACTGAGGCTGCAGATAGCCATTATGTCAAATGCAAAATGCAACAGTCATGTCACGTCCATGCTAGATTCAGCTTGATGTAGTTCTGCCTTTTCAGTTTCCTGTCACAGAGCCTAAGCAATGTGACCACCTGCTGAATCCCTCTTTTTAGCATGTAAAGAATCCTTTGTTTGAATCAGCTGGGCTTCTTTGACTTCTTAGCTCAGAAACAGTTTCCTTGTGGCTTTTCTTATACCTCTCCAAGGGTTTTCTGGGGATAATTTGGGAAACTTTAGATTCAGGAAAAGATGGTAAAACTCAATTCCTTTTCTACTTACTGATTTGTACGTTCTTGTTTTGTTGTATATTAATTGAGATAGGTCTAAGCTACCATTTCTAAATACAGTCTGAATCATGGCAGAAAGAGTTGCAGCACTATTCTGCTTGCAGAATTAAAATTTCCTTAAACTTCAGGACTCATCTTTAATACTTTACTAAAATTGAGTTCATCTTTACAATTCTTACAATTTCTTGCCCAGAGACAGCTGTGATTTTACAAAAATTTTCAGTTTCACTAAGCCATAGCTAGCTTTTCTGCCATTAAGGTTCTATGTATCTTATGGAAG
This sequence comes from Falcunculus frontatus, assembly GCA_013398115.1. NCBI lineage: Eukaryota > Metazoa > Chordata > Aves > Passeriformes > Falcunculus > Falcunculus frontatus. The sequence continues at coordinate 2,664,250 of VZRV01005418.1, forward strand.
TTTCATTTCTTAGTTCTGGACATGCAAACAAGGCAATTAAAAAGTAGAAGCAGGTAAAGATTTCAGCATGAAAAAAACCCCCAAAATTTCTGATGGGGAGCTATTTCGCAAATAGAAGTAAAAGATTCAGTTAAGACTTTTACCTGTGTTAGAAGAACTGATTACGTGCATTAAAGGTTAGGAATCATTGTAACATGATTTCAGAGGGCCTTAAGAGACCTCAGATACAGGAGTCTATTCTAGTTAAAAGCAAATTAGATCAATTCAATAGCTTGATGACAGTGTGGGAAACACTCTGTCTCATCCCCAGAATTTTCCAGCTTGGTTTAAAGCTGTTCTTGTGGGGTGACTCTGCACACAAGTTCCTTCTGACATGTAGTTTAACTGTTGGCTTTTGACATAGCTGTTGCATGACACAGGTGAACTACCTGATAATTATCAGGTCTGCTTCTCAGAAATGGGTATAAATCAAAAATAATCTTTCCTGTCAGTTCCCAAAAGCCACAAGTGTAAAAACAAGGTGTGATTGCCATGCTTTGTCCTTGGTCACCGTGTTTACAGCATCAATTTCACCAGCAACTTTCACCTCCTCCCTTCTAAAAGCTTTTAATAAAAAGGCTGCCCCCTTACCACGCTAGTTGTTATAAATGCAGCTGTCATAAAGGAGGATACTGCATGATTTTACAGATCTCCAGGTCACAAATCAACAAGGAAAACAACTGTAAAATTTATTTCTCTAAAAAGATGGTTTCAATGTCCCTCAAGCTAAATAAAAGTTTTTGGCTAAAGAAGAAATAAGGCTTTCTCTGCTTTTCCAGACAGCTAATGGAGGACCATGCTCACCTATCCCTTTAGAGACTTCTTTCAGTATATGACCGTAATTAGGAGAAAGACCAACCTTTAAAGCTGACCAATAAAACATCTGTCAGCTTTTTAGGATATACATTCCTTCTCCATCTAGCAAATTTCAAAAAAATCAGTCTTGCTGTGTCACAGGTTTGGATCATGGAGAGAGTCTAAAGTTGCTGCTAGAAGAGGTGTGAAAACATGCTAGTCCAGATTAGAAAGTGCTGAGCAGCAGACAGAGCTATGATACATTAGAAGGCAGCACACTTGTGGCTACTCCTGATCCTATTTTAGATCCACACCACAGAGCTATTTCCTATTTGTATTTTGATCCATGTGCACTTTTAGCTCTCTGAGAAGCATGCTTTTTGTTCCAGCAGGAGAATTTGAGTCAGTTTTTTTTCTCGTTGACCAATATTAATTCTAACTCCGTTTTTGTTAGTTCCAAACTTTTGACTATTCATTTTTCAGGAGAGTGTCAATGGCTCATTGCTCCAGGACATAACTCATTTGTATTCTCAACTCACTAAAGTAGACTTTTCCAGCCTACCGGAGACACAGCTCCAGTTATTTGGGCAGCCAGATCTCTCATTCACACTCCAGGTTTTGAGCTGAACCTTTTTCTCATACACTCCTGATGTTTTACAAATCTACCAAACCAGTCTGCTGGCAGCCTTGTTTTAGTTATATAAAAAATGTTTTAGTTCCAGCTCTTATTCTGTCCCATGTACAACCATTTCATTCTAATTCTGCCAAAACTTTGCCACTCTTGTTCAAGTTCCTGTTAATAAAATGCAGTGTTTCCTGGTCTGCATCCTGTTAGTGCTGACACTGTCTCCTCATATCCAGCGTGGGTTCATCCCACCAAGGACAGGAAATGTTCTGCTTTGCTGATTCAAATCCGACCAGAAATAATGTGGACAAAGAAACTTTTAAGGGGGAAAGTTTAGGTAAGAACATGACAGTTGAGAATGTAACAGTCAAAGTTACAAACTCAATGGGAAGAAATATCAGAACTGGCTTAAAAGTCCTTGATAAATGGTAACAGTAATAATAATGAAACATAAGAAAAACATACAAAGAAGAAAGGTGATATTATAAATTCTTAGACTTTCTCAGGTTTTTGTGGGGTTTTTTTTTTTGTTCGGTTTGTTTTTTGTGTTGGGTTTTGGTTTTTTTTTAATGTATTCTAGTCTGTATAACTTGTTATTTAAACTGGTTTGAGCATATACCAAGTTCAATTTATATTATTTAACAAAGGTTTTACAAGGTTTTTTGGAAATGTTGCTAATAATAACTTTGTGTTGAATCGCCTCATGAGGTTGACAGCTCTAAATCTGCCATTTAAGCTCCCATTTGTGACCACTTGTCTAAAAAGGCAACCAAATCCACTACTAACCAGTTAAAACAATAAACTATGTGACTAACTGTGGTGGGTTCTTGAAATATTAATATTACGAAAACTGCCTGTGGAACTGGCAATTGCTAGACAAGAAGTGAAGGACTATTAGGGCACAAGAGGCTGAACTCTGAGGAATCCCCTTGGCTTAGGGGATATGGCAGTTTTGAACTCTGCCACTTCTAAATATATTTGAAATTCACATATTATCAACTGGTGTGCAGTAGTTGTGCAGCTGAAAGGAGGAAAGTTCTCAGCTGAGAATTTAAATGGAACAGGGCATAAATGTTTAAGTCAAGGCATAGCACAAAAAGGTGAAAACTGACCAAGTGTGCTTGATAAAGGAGACAAAACAGAGACAGGTAAGCCCTCAGGTTCTTCATTTCACAGCTCCCTTGAGCAAATTAGAAAGTCACAGTATAGGAGAGTGAAGTTTAATGGGTGCTGTGCACAGCAATATCCAAAATCAAGGCTTCTTTTTCCTAACCAAATCTGAATATCCTTCTGCTTCAACAAGGATGTGTAATGGATCTGCTGTGTTAGTAGGGACTCTTTAGCTGATTTAGCATGACTAGGCAGGATGCTCTCCTTCCTCTGAGATTGCTAACGAGTGTCAGGAAGTATTGCCTTCCTTCCTGGCTCCAAGCTCGCTACCCCTACAACATCCTATGCCTCTCCTGGCAGGGCTTCCTTGCCAGAGTACAGCACAGACATATATCCACATACTGCTAACAAATAGATGTTCCAGACATTTCTGGTGGATGTAGTAATCTTACTTCTTTCTTCTCCTCTGTTGTATAAATAGATGCCATGTTTTATCTAGTAGTGAGTATTTTGGTTGTGAAGGACCAATCTATAATTAAATTTGTTATGATAATTACTATAGCAATGTAATATTTTGGACATATAGATTAATTACAATTTTTGAAACCAATGGTTCTGACACCTTTAGGTTTGAAATACGCTGTATCAACAGATTCAGATATGTTCAATATACCTACAAAAAATTGAGTATGTTCAAAATGCCTACAGTTGTAGTTCTTTCCTTTCAATTCTAGTTGTCACAATTACATGTTTCACCTCTGTAATAATGGATTTTTTCCCAGTGATGGCTCAGAGGAAATAGTCTCTCCATGCAGTTTTTCCACAGAGTAAATCACAGAAGTTTCCCAAAGTTTTCACTGAAAAAAATGCTACTGTAGACCAAGAATTTAATGCAACCCCAAATAAATATTAGCCTAAATATGTGATCAAATGTAATTTCATGAAGTTGTGACCTCAGTAGAGTAGGGCCTGGTTTGGGAACCTTTTCACACTCTTATGCAGCAGATGGGCATTTCTGAGCTCTATTAGCAGCCTATAGCACAAGGCAGCACAGACTCAGCTTGTCCTGAAGAGAAGACTAAGCCTTATTTAATGTTTGCATAGTCTAAGATTCTGGGAATGAATCTATTGGACGCAGCATTACCAGCCTCCTCTCCCCTTCAGACCTCTCTGTTTCAAGAGCTATGACCATGTTCTATTCCAGTGACTTTAGCACCAAATCTGGATATGCATGGAGATGGCAGAGTAGAATTTGACAGCTATTCAAGATGGAGTTAATTTGTATTGTAAAATTACCTCTTGTTTCCTTCTTGATCTTCACTATTAGCTCAGTTGGTCAGAGTATGGTGCTGATAACAAGGGTGTGGTTTGATCCCCAAATGGGCCATTCACTTAGAAGCTGGACTCAGGCATCTTTATGGGTCCCTTCCAACTCAGAATATTCTGTGATTACAGAAAGTTACAGACATAAATGATGCCTTAAAAGGCATAAGTGATGCTTAAAGACAAATGCCCCTTCCCTGTAGAGATTATAATCAACAATAAGTAGTAAAAACACAATATAAAGAACTACTGCCAGAAGGCAATAGATTCTTCCCAGGGACTATGCTTTCCTGTGGGACATGCACGCACTTAGTCATTCTTAATCTACAACCGATCCAGGTTAAGTACTCTGTTTCTTTTAAAGATGTAAATAGCAACGCCTAGTGGATTAGCATAGAAACACGTTATGGAAGAAATGCATCTTAGGAAGGATTTGAATGAAGATAGCATTGTGAGTTCTACCAGAAATCTTATCAGAAAAGATTTTACATTCAGAGAAGAATAGCTGCTGCCTTTTCATCACAGTTACTTTCTGAAAAACAAGCATTGAAGAGAGATAAGGAAACTTTCTTGTAGACTATTCCTATAATCAAATGGCAACTTCGCTCCACCCTTCCCTTGTATTTGGCTTCTTACAGAGTGCCTGGAGCTGCCGTTTTGTTCCAAGATTACCTTCAGAAAAATCCCCTGCCATTATCAGACATTCTAACAAAAGAAAGAAGTGTATACTACTTCCAAAGAGGAAAAATGTAATTAACTGCCATTCAAAATCTGGCGTCAACCCTGTTAGCTTGACTGAGATGACAATCACTAGCAGTTCAGGACTGTGATTTCATACCTCCTACCATTCACACTGTCATATCTGGGCAGTGAATCAGGCTTGAGGGAAGGCTAAGTGCAGCAACAGGCTGCAGGGGAAAATTACTGTCCCTTGCTCCCTACTCTGTGTCCTGTCCCTCATCCCCACCCCCAAAAAAGTAGCAAATGAGAACAGCAGTGGTGGAGGAGTGCTGCTGTTCTTACCTGCCCAACAAAGAGATAAGGCAGCAGGCTATCTAGGAATGTTTCTTTTGCATGTCCAAGCACTCACAAAATCATTCCGACAGAAGAACAGCAACAACTTCTCTGTATCAGGGTGCTATTCTTGCCCACATTTCCTTCTCTTTGGGGTGAGGCAGCAGCTCATCCTGAGAATAATCCTCACTCCTTTCCTTCTCTTTGGGATGAGGCAGCAACTTGCTACTTGGAATTTCTATAGAAAAGGTGTTTCAGACAAGAGAGAAGATCCTGCAGACCAGACTGGGCCAGAGGGCAGCATTTTGAACCATGCTGGTCAAGAATCTCCAAAGTTCATCTGTGTCATCCTGACTGCATCCACTGACTGTGCTCTGAGTTAGGTCAGTATTAGGAGCTTTTGGAGATCACTGTTTATATCTGGACATAAACACTCTTATTCCATTCTCAGTCTTTGTGCAAACCTCTTTGCAATAGGACACTGCTCATAGCAGGGCTACAGAACCCTATCAGGATAGTCTCAGACACTGGGCAACATTACAAAGGAAATTGTCATCACCCAAGAGCTTCACACACAGTTTGTGGCTTTCGGAGTCATCAGTCCTTACCAGAAACAAACAGAGACCAGTATGAACAGGCTGAAGAATTATATTGAATTTATAATCCTGACAGTTGTAGACAGTTTTGTTTTTCCTTGGTTACCTCAGTTGTTGTCACAACACTTCATTCTAGAACAGAAACCCAGTGGACAAAGCATGGGATTAGTAAATTAGTAATTTAAATGCACCGTTAGCACTAGTCCTTATGTACTGTGACAGTGTGGAGATTTTTGCACAGTGTTATGAAGGAAAGAGTTGTGTCACAGTGCTGAGGTGGGAAAAGCACTATTTATGATTGTGATTGATACTGTGTTGCTGCAGCATAGCTTTAGTAAGAATAATGCTGCAACACAAATGTTTCTTTCAGCTGGGAATATACCTTGTTTGTTAGATTACAGGAGTAGAATGAATCTCCAACATTCAAGTTCATAAGATGTCTTTTAAGTGAAAACAGAGACTTGGCTGACTGAGACTAAGACGACCAGGAATGAAGGAATTTGGCATTTAGACCACAGTGGTAGCAAAACCAGATGACAAAGCAGAGCTTTAAAAAGCCTCTCAGATGGAAAGGTTTGGGATGGAAAGGAAGTGAGAGGAACGGAGGGTGTTGCTTACTAAGGGGAGGAGACAGGAAACAATGATGCTATTGTGGCAGCAGAGCTGATGAAGGTCAGAGACAATAAGCTCTGATTTGCATTCTTTCAAAACACTCATACAAAGTTGGTGATTTTTTAGTGAAAAATTAGGGCCAAGGGACATTGTGGCCAGGGAGTTTGCTGTGCTTGTATGATTGTAACCTACAGTACTTCAGTTTTTCAAGCAAAAACAGTGCCTTCAGCAATTTTATGCAAAGGATGTCTGCTTTGCATTAGACTTGCCCTAAGCCTTCTGAAGGATTAGCTATAAACCTTAAGATCTGCACTTGACAGGAAGCTCTGGGAAGGGTCAGTCCAAGCTATGGTACCTGGAGAAGTCACTGGAGGACATGGAACAAGCAGTGAGGCTGCCAGGTCTAACTCCATCCGAAAGATACTAAGCAGAATATTTCCACCTTAAATACATGCTTTTGTGACCACCATTTGAAGAACTGTGCCAGACACAAGAGAAAAGTGTCCCAAGGGCATGGGACCATAGCTGGATCTTGTGAAATTAATAAGGGGTAGTCCTACAGGGGGATCTATGTTAAATTTCTTTTACAGAAATTGCTTATACAAATCTATCTCCTAGGAAACAGTATCTACATTAACAATCTTTGTCTAGTACTAGATATATAGAATATGCCTAGGTTCAGTGCAGTTTAGATTTCCCTTCTTTAGCATTCCTACAGCTTGCCAGAATGTCTGCTTCTGCAGAAACAAAGGTTAATTAAACACATCCGCCCATTAGACCAAGGAGTGAACATTATTACAATCTGGCCCCGAGCTACCTTCTTCAGCTGTCAGCACTGAAAGACACTTGGAACTACAAATTAGTCCTCACGAAAAACTAGTTTCAGCAGAAGCCACTTGTTTTATTGAACAGAGAAGCTCTTCCCTATATTTACAGTTTCGGCTTGTACTTGTCTTGCTGTACCTAGCTACAGCAGGAAACATTTAGGGGTATTTGGCAAGTTGTGTGATCCAAGGTTCTTGGATCTTTATAGTGCCATGTTAACACATAATAAGGATTGTTAGAAAAAAATCTACCTCATCTGCATTGCTAACACCATATTTTATAATCAATAGAGTTTAAGGTAACCCATATTGGATTTTTTTTCTTTTACTTGTATTGCTTTGCTTTGCCCCTTTCACTGTGCTTGGGCCAGTGAAAGGGCTTGGGAAAAAACTGGCCAACTCCCTCATTATGCATTTCTTTTCACTTTCTTTTCCCTTTCATTATCTGTCTCTTACGTATAAGCACCATATCACGACAAATACTTCCTCAATTCTGTGAATCAAATCTAAAGAATAGCACATTAACTATATGAACTCTTCAGAGTAGCACTATGGCTGTACCTCAGTTTCCCTCTTACTGTCATGGGGAATGAAGTCAGGCAGCATATACCTTTCACAAACATGTACTGTTACCATGCCTGTAATCCCCACTACTTGAAGAACTGACATTCCTAAAATGTTTTCTTCCCGGGCTGAATCAACAGAACAAGGCTGCAATAGATCTGCCAGAGAGCAGTGACCAATAATCTGATTACTTAAGGTAGGCAGGACACATTGAGGTCTTCTCTGAAAGTAGGATCTTAAATAATGTTAATTATGTAAAAAAGTACAATATCTACTTAATCATATAAGCTGGCATGCATCTATTTTCTTCAATAATAGATGAAGCAAGTATAACTCTCTCTGCATCCAAAATTCAAGGCCCCTATTTTGTCAGAACTCTTCTCAAATGTGATACTGTATTATGCATCCTCCATTCTCATTCAGATCACCCACAAGTAATTTCTGCTTTTCTCAAGCTGACTCATTCTTCATACCTATTAGCTGAATTGTTAGTGAAAAGGAATCTCTACCCATGAATTGAATGCTCATGTATTTAATTTCTACTGGTTTGGCTAGTTTTGATCAGACACACAGACCACAAATTCTTCTTCCTATTCCCAGTCTGGAAGAGAACACCAAGGCTCTTATTTCAAAGCCCGTTTTTTGCAAATATTGTCTAATATTTGATTAAAATTTTCAGCTTCTCAAACACTATTACCATTACACATAACAGGTTAATAATAGGAACTACAGATAAGAGGAGACATAAATTAAGAGCTACCAAAAAAAAAAAATCAATTTTTGTATTGCTTTCTTGAGTTTGGTTTCAAACTCCATAAAAGTCACAGAATTGTCTTCTTTGTCCTCTTTGTACTGGACAACTCCTACCTGCTTTTCAAAAACCTTTTGAAAAGCAGCATCTCTGTCCCTGATAGTGGTCCACAGACACAGTGCTGTCTTGCAACGGCTCATCACTTGGCATCAGGACATTTTCTGAAGTCTCTGAGGAAAACCTGTTACTCTCTAGCAGAAACTGAAAGCGAAGTCGGAGTGGTACTCTGACCAGTCTTGGACAGTTGATCACTGATGACATAGCCCTAATGGTAAAGTGCAAAATATTCTCACAGTTAACATTTTAAGAAGATAAACCCCAAAGGAAAACAACATGGTAAACTAGAAGTATTGACCCCAAAGAGGAAACAGAATGGCCTTCTTGGAACATCTCTCCTTGGCATCTTACCTGAAACATTCTGTCTAGCCTGTAATTCAGTAGGCAAGATGTGACAATCTTCTTTACAAGTACAACATGTTAAATTACTTTAAAGTTGTTTCTGTAAATATAGCATGCCAACGCTTACTGACTGATTCTGCCACCTAGGAGCTTTATTTGCATTCAGCAATGAAACAGTTGCATTTTCAAGGTATTTTGTTGTTATATTTCAATTAAGTTGTGAGGCTGTCTGCACTGCAACATCCTATTCATTACAAGTGGCAAAAGTCTATAAAAATCTTGGAGTTGACCACGGCCTTTTGCTGGTTGTCTCATACACACTAAAAATACTGTATGCTACAAAGTATTGTATAAGGCTATGTAACAGATAGCTGTGTCTGTACTCAGGTTTAATAGGGAGCAAACCATGGTAATATTATTTCCTCATTCCCCTTTCCTGAGCCTCTTTAAGTCTTATGCCTGTGTACATATTTTCTGGGCCGTTTATTCCATCCTATGCTGAAGAACACTATCAGACAGGTAAGATGGCAAGGACCGGAAAAATTTATATATGTCCTAGCAGCATGAACAAATCTGTGAGCTGTGCTCAGGAAAGCTCTAAAGCTGCTGGAGCATTTCATTAGCCTGAACAGAGGTACTGTTCATTTAAACAGGTCTGCAAGGATCCCATCTCTTTCCCTGACAGTTTATTCAGAGCTGACCCAGCATGTAATTCAGAACCGCACTTCCAAGCACATATTTGTTAAGATGCTGTTGCTCTTTTGTGCTTCAGGATACATTTTCATTTAGTCATGCAGCATAACCAGCAGTCCATCTTTTGCTTTCTGTGGGCCAATAACTTTAGTCTGCTCCATTAATTAAAGCTATGGGTATTATTAAGTGGAACAGCCCTATCCTCATGAGAGTATGAAAAAAATTACATTTACATTGACAGAAGGAGATTGATGAGAGTTTTAAGTGCATTTTTAAAGTGCATTCCTTTTTTTTTTTTTTTTTGGTGGAGATCTGCTAGATTATATTTTTGAAGTTCAGGATCACTGTAAACAAAACATATTCAGCTGATAACTTGAAGCAATATCTGAACAAGAAAGACAAAACAGGTCCTAAGCAAGGAAATCTTTCATAAATATTTCAGTATTGCTTCGTTGATTAAAACATAATACTCCAACAGGAAATTGAGAACAATTATTTTAAGAGATTAAGGAGTTCATTCAACTTTAGAGTTAAGTCTAGTTTGATGATTAAAATACAGGGGAAAGAATGAGAAGACATCAAGTCTATTTTCAGCATTAGCACTGACTCACTGTGTGATATTAAGCAAATCACTTAATTTGCTGCCTCACTCTGTCTCACCTGTAAAATGAGGGAGCCTGCCTCATAAGTTCTGTGTGGGATTACTTAATTAAATATTTGCTATGCACCTAACATTTCTTGAATGCAAGGTGCTGGAAAATTTATTTTTGAAGATGTACATAAACAGGATACAAGAGCAGAATTAGGTAGCTTCTATAAAGGAAACTCACGTCTCTTTCATCTTTGGATTTCTTAAGCATGACAACAAAATAATTAACTACAGAACCTGTTGGTCACCCACACAAGTGAGCTAATTGGTGACATCAGTGTTGGTGGCAGCCTGGGCTGCCATGATCACTCACTGGTGGAGTTTACAGTCCTCAGGGATATGGGTTAGGTGAAGAGTAAAGTCAGGCCCCTGAATTTTAGTAAAGTAAAATTCCTGCTCTTCAAGGAGTTAGCAATAGGAGCCCCTGATAAACTGCTCTCAGAGAAAAGGGAGCAGAACAGAGCTGGAAGATCTGGATATTTTTCATCGAGAGCAAGAGCTCTCAATACCCAGGTGTAAGAAACTGGGAAAGGACATGTGGAACAGGGAGGTGATTTGAGATACTCAGTGTGCTTCATCTAGGGCAAGTGGTCAACCTAGTGGCCCGACTACATCACATATCCTAGAATTCCAAAACTGTGAGTGAAGCCCTTGAAATAAGTTTATGAATTGGAAAAATAAAAAGCATAGCCAAAAACTAGACAGACCAAACTATAAGTAAGAATTAAAATATATCATTATTCTTCTGTAGATCACATAATTGAAAGACTAAGGTAAGTTTTTTCTATGATGTATAAGCAAATTTACATTCAATGGAAGTGAATGCAGCAATTTAAATCCAGAGAAAGGAAATAATGTTTTTCTAAACCTACAGAGTTTTTACTGAACTCATGGCCACACAACTTTTTTGGAACCAAGATCTCAGTGAATTCAAGAAGCAAATATTGCTATGGAAATGTGAACATTCACTGTGATATTCTAGTAAATGAAAGAGTTACAAAACCCTCATGTTGCACAGTATAAGCCAACTACTAACTGGTGGGCATGTAAAAACAGCTCCTGTGAAGCCTATTTCACAGCTGATCTCTCTGGACTTAGCTGCAGCTGGATCAGAAGCACCTGGTGCAGGTCACTGCGGGAGGCAGCACCCTGGAGGAGGTGTTCTAATGGTCACCTCTGGTACAGCACTCAATGCTACAGAGGCTGAGCAGCACACAGCACATCTGAAGCATCCTGCTACTCTTATCATAACTGTGTTTAGAAAATGTCAGGTTTGTTCTGTCATAAAATTAATGAAATCAGCAACCTTTAACCAAAGAGAAGTTTTTACCTCACAGTGCACTTTAGCAGACAAAAACAGCAATGGTTTTTACTAACACTATGCTGTGACCCCATGAAGGAGCTGATCAAAACCACAGTGAGCAAATTAAAAACACAAAGTAATGGGATCAATGACATATGCAAAGGTTATATGTCTCCTGTATAGTTGCTCATGTCACCAAGGACTTTTTTGAACACAGTTATTGTTATTTTAAGTATTCACAAAAATATCACTGCTGCTTTCTGTTGGTTCCATCTAATCCGAAATTGAGGCCTTCATATAAAGCATGGTCATAAATCCTTTACAACCTTGGAATGAAGTTAGTGTTTGATATTCTATGAGGACAACAGACACAAGAAAATTCAGATGCTCTATCCTTTTAAAAGCTACTTTCTAGGTTAATATGTAAGTTTTACAATATCATTTGATAGATATAAATGCATGTCATTTATTTACTTCCATTAAAACATTTTTTATGCTGTGAAACATGGATCATACTACCTTACTCATACATATATTTAAATATAATCATAAATCATAATCATAGCTATATTATTGATATATTTACATAATTTCTACTAAATTAGCATTGCAGAGACATCAAGACAAAACCTTAGGCCCTCTATCAAGAGGAACAGAGCCTTTTGCTCTGCATTTCAGAGCCAGAGATCAAGATGGAAAAATGCGGCAGTAACACCACCACCACCACAGGTTATAGTTATACTAAAAAGAGTCAATGACTCACTGTGAATGTTTACTTGGCCTGCATGCTTCAGGGATGAGTGAAGATTACTGAAGACAACTATTTCTTTTCTTCTCTTCTCCTTTTATTTTTCTTATTACTAGCTAGTACTACTACATTCCTTATATGAAACCAGATTAAGAATAAACAGGTGCTTGTCATCCAGCATTAATACAATACCATGTGCTCGAGCACAGCTGCTTGCATATACATTTTAGCAGCTGCTTTTTTCCTGTCTGTCATATATAGCAACATACCTATTTGTCCATCCACAGCAAACAGGTATGATGCCTGGCACAGTACATGTACCTTGGCCCTTTTCTACACCTAGCCCACACCTTTAATCCAATCTCTGCACCCTGAGAGTCTCCCATGTTGCTGCTGTTGCTTTTCTCACCCCAGCTGTGCCAGGAAACTCCCTTCTCCTCTTCACTTCAGTGTCAAACACTGACAGCAAGTTGTCCTCTTATTTGTGTCCCAAGCTGCACATAAATGTAAATACATAGAGCAGTGATCGTTCTCTGAGGCAACTTTACAAGCTGGATAAATTGGTTGCTCTCCCAGCTGATACTCACTGTGCTTAAAGGGTTGTTCGTCTAGAGCAGCAGTTTCTTAAGGAGTGTGAATTAGGCAGGCAGGAGGTGGCAGAAGGAGCTCCACTACAGTCCTGCAGACCAACTCACATGATGACTGTAGCTGGACTCCTCCTAGTGCCTCAGAAAGTTACAAGAAAAGGGAAGGGCTCAGGATATGATATCATGCACTCATTCTAAAACAAGGAAACTGTTGTAGATAATTTAAAAAGTAACAGCTTAAAAATCCTGAATGGCCAGTAACAGAAAATTACTTTTCTAATTCATCTTCCCTACCCTTGCCAGTGAAAAGTTTCAATAAATAAAAATTACAAACTTAGAAAACTATGTTTGCATCATTAGTAGGACTAGCCTAAAGAAACCTATTACAGCTGAGCCAGCTCAGAGCAATGCTTACTGCTGCCTGTGTCAGATCTCAAGCTTCGAGCTTGTTACCAGCTCTGTTGAGGCAAATGTACCCAGCCCCAACACAGCTGGGTCTGCAGCCACAGCTGGGTCTGTGTAAGCAGCAGGGACCCACGTGTATCCACTCCTTGGCAGTATCCTGGCTTGTTTATTGCCTTTCTCAGCAAAAGTAAAATCTTCTAAAGCATCTAAGTGATTCAGGAATCCAATTAATATTTTCTAAAGCAATATAAGCAAACAGGCTTTTAAATCTCATGGAAAGTCAATGTGATTTTGTGCAGATTTGCAGGGTTAAGTTTTACTCCTTAGATCCTTTTCTAGTTGGAAGTCTGCTTCAAAAATAATAATCCATTTGCAGGGATATATTACTATAAATTTATTTACCAGGTCATTGTCTACAGCCTTTAAAAAAGAAAATAATAAACATCTGAAGCAAAGCAGATGTCCTAACTTAGCACAATTGTTCTTTACCCGTAGCTTTGAAGTTTTCTGGTTTTATTTCAGATCCAAAGAAGCATTTGCGTGCCTGGAAGCTTCTCTGTCCTTTCCAGCTTTATCAATTGGTCTAATAAGCCACTCATTTTTCTTTCAAGTTGTCAGGATAATTTTGTTTCTGTTATAAACCCATAAAACACAGAGGAAAATTTAGCCCAGATTTCAAGCAAGCAACATTTTTATATTGTGTTAGGAATTGCTACATTCTCTCTTATGGCAGTCATTGTGCTTACCTTTCAAATGTCTTCTCTTTGTGTTAAAAATTTCCAGTGATTCTATTAATGCAATTCATTCCAGACTCACTATTAAGGCTGCCTATGAGTGATATATTATTGTTTATCATCATTTTCATGCTCCTGCATTGGCTTTTAGTTTAATGGCTTGGATTTGGAGGAACCATATCATATTAAATCAGTTTAAGGATCAGGCATTTTATGTCTCAGTATTTGTCAGTACCCTTCTACTGTGCTGCACAACAGGGTGTTGCTCTTGCAGCTCTATTGTTAAAGAAGAAATATTTTGCTGCCAGATTTCTTGTTCTATTTGTACCTTTCGTTACTGGACTTTCAATTTCAGGAACTTGTTCTATTTAAGAGGATAGGGGAAGAACAATACTTTACAATATTATATTTATTAAACAGATGGTGGTATTATCAATGTTCATTTATCCAGCGGTGATGCATCTCCCAAATAAACCAGCAGCAGTCATAAAATAAAACAGAGCACAGAACCATTTTCTTCATAAAGATTCTGAGGATTTTTTAGCTACTTGTATGCTGGAATGAAGTATCTGGAGTTGTTCTGTTTAGTAAGGGTCAGCTACTTCTCAAATTGTTTATGAGTTTGAGGAGTGTGACTTAAGATCACTAATACATTAATTTTTGTAGAATTTGGGAAGTCCTTCTAAAAAACCCTATGATACAGTTTACCTGTATATTTCTGTTTCTCTGCTCTCACTTTGATTTTTAGTAGTACTATGAAACCTACATAGGTGATCACCTGGATTTGAGAAGATTTCCTAAAACAGCAAAGGCTTGTCACAGCTCTGGATTTGATTCGGACATTTCATGTATTCACATACTGGACTGCAAACCATATTTTTAAGTGTTCATAAGACAAGGGAGATGGAACTGCTCCTTGCCAGGAAGGGGGCAGGGGCACCTCTGGTGTGCTCCTACTCCTCTGTGGCCCCAGGAGGTTACTCTCCAGTGAACATCTGGCTGCAGCACCTGGGTCATTGCTCACCCCGAGCTCTGAGGAGGCAGGTACTGCCTGCATCATGCTCCTACTCTGAATCTGCAGGAAATAAAACAGATAGTGCCTTGTAATATTCCAGAGGAGAATATTCTGAAGGCAACACACACATTTCTAACCAGGCTTTGAGGTCAAACAGATGAAGTAAGCCTTGGCTAACCACAGACACATTGGTGTTCATTCTCTTCTTGGTTCTCTGCAGATTTTAACATCTCTCTGATTGCATCCTGAGTTATTTCAGTGTGAGCACGAAAAGCAAGATAACTGTGCAAAGCTCTGTTTTGTTTTGTTGTATTCCTTTTGCTTCTTGCCAGAAAACCATACTTTTCTTAGATTCTTGTATGTTCTCCCTCTTCCTCTTTTTCTTCAAGATTTAATTAGAATTATGAAATAATTTTGATTAAAAGGAATCACTGGACATTACCTCATCCTTTACCCACTCAAAACAGAGCTTCAAAGTTAGGTCAGGTTGCTTAGCATTTTGCCTGGTCCAGGTGTGAATATCTCCAAGGGTAGATGTTCCAGTCTTCCTGGGCATCCTGTTTAACAGTTTGACCACCCTTACTGTGAAGTCCATATGAAGTGTAACTCATGTTCTTTTGTTCATATATAAGGCTAGGAGGTTTCCCTATGCTAACATCCAGCATCTGGTAGAAAACCTGGATAGGGAAGCAGTTTCGAGCTTGGGAAAGAGATAGAAGGGATTTATAGCATGGGGGAATGAGGAAAAGCCAAGATTTTACATTTATAGTAGCAGAGACAGTGATGAGCAGGAGTGAAAGGAACCATGGCAGGGAGGGAGAAAAGAAAGGACTGTTTCACAGGTCAGGCAAGGTTGTGTGTGGGAGGAGAACTTGGATGATGACAAGGCAGGACCATAACTGAAGTGGTCACCACCCCCAGATTTGGGTACCTCTTACAATCCTAAATAAATCTTCAAGAGTGTGTCATAGCTAAAAATATCTTGCCAGTTCTGGCATGAAGTTGATTGCAGGAGCTTCCAGAAAATTTTGCTCTCTTGGCTCCCTGTGCAATTTCAGTTGGATAGTACACTTCACATTTAAAACAGTGCTGATCTTTAGGTCTGCTGCTGTTCCATTCCAGAGAAAGTTGCCTTTTTGAAGAAAGAGCTACAGGTCCTGCAGCATGCAAACATAGGCAACACATAATATTTTTACAGGAGATTGTTTATAGATAACTCCAGTTTCAATCACAGTTAATTTTCTTAAAGACTGCTGGAATAAAACATGATTTATAAATATATGCAGATATTCTTCTTCATAACAATACCAAGGAGTTGGAGCAGTGATGAGAAATTTTAGTAGTGAGCAATATGAGGTAGAAAACATTTTCCAACACTGATACAAAGGAGAACAAAAATTGAAGAAGAATTATTTTCTTTTGCTGATTATTTAATTGTACAGGAAAATACAGTGTGATTGTTAAAACTACTCTCAGGTGTACAAAAGCAATGCTGCCAGCAATTGCACTTTGCAATAGCAGAATGCAAAGAAGAATATAGATGTGTGAAAAGAGGGAGAAGATTTTTAAGAAGGGTGAGATCAGTTTGTGTTCATAAGAACCGAAGCCTAGGTGATTTATAATAGGAAATCACTTTTAGTGATGTAAACATGTTAGCTGATGATTCTTCCCAAGACTGTTGTGAAGCAGGGAAGGATTATGCCTTGTTTTGACAGATGGAGAAAAGGCTAAGTTCTTACCAGGAACTTCGCCAGCTCCTTTCAAAGTAGTTTCCAAGGAAGATCTTTCCCTTCAGAAAGCTTGAAGCTACAGACATCTCTCAAAGCTTCCCTCCACTACTGTGGGAGAGCAGAGATGGTCACAGGTGTTGATGCTACTGGCCTGGCCTTTTTGGAGCTCTGACTGGATTAAACCTGAACAAAGAACAAACAGAAACAACCTTTCCTATATGATGACTCACCCTGCCAGAGAAGATTAGTCAATGGAAATCTGTGTGTGCCTGTACTAGTGAGTAAATATGTACCCATCCCTGCACAGGGCCAGGGGCAAAGCACCAGGGCAGCGGGAGTGGAAGCCTGAGTGGAGGAGTCACAGCTTTTCTGCTGTTGGCACTCCAGCATCAACAGAAGTAAGAGCAGAGGAGTCCTAGGCTGATTTCCAGCATTGTAACAGACCTTACGTGTGAAGGATGTCAGATGCTGAGCCTCAGCTCTCCCATTTACCCTTTCTGCTCACAATCTGTCCAAGGCATACTCCAACCTTTCCCCAAAACATGCTCTTTTCACCTAATCTGGGGTCAGTACAGGACTGTTCATTTTTCCTAGATCTTTTCACAAGGAAAATTATTCACCCTAAAACTCATATAAATCTAGGTTCATTTTGAACTGCCCTATTAATTCAGTAAAGTGGTAATGTGATAACCAGAATTTCAAGGTGGTAAAGGTAAGCAGAGATTTAAGAAGTTCTCATTTAATAAATATTAATTAAAAAGCATGTCTGCTTATTTTTCTTCATTCTGGTCATTGAGCACACTTGCATCAGGATAGTTCATATGGTCAGGTGTACTTTGGCTTTGCCATTCTTTTCCAGAAGTTTCTGAAATAGAAAGAATTATTTGCCAGCTAAACCAGCTTCAGCTCACATGTTCCTAATACTAGTTTGAATGTTGCCAGTAACATGGTATATCCATGGTATATCCATGTTCACATCCTAATGTAGCCTTCACTTCTCTTCACAACAGAAGTATCCTTTCAAAGTCTCTTCATGGCATCTCTTCATAGTTCTCTCTACAATGAACTATTGTTGAAACAAATCTGGAGATAAATGGGACCTCAACAACATAACTGTGTGCCTCCTAGCTTGCCTAAAACTTCAAGAGTTTAAAACCTGCAAATTTGATCACATAAATAAAGGCTGCTAATACCTTTCTATAAATAAATATTTTCATTAATGATCCAGGGGCTGCCATATTCTCTGTGCTACTCATTAATTGTAGGACATTAATAAAGTTCCTGCTTCCAGTGTACCTTGATGAAACAATAACCAATAACAGCCCCCACCAACACCAGCCCAAATCACTGGACCCAGTCTCTCTGTTCCAAGCTCCTAATGCAATCTGAACAGTGTTTAGATAGCTCTTCCTATATCATTTTAATGGCACACACATAGGCTGAGAATCCCTCCCTGAACCCTAGCATAGGGTCTTCAGAGGGACCCCACATGCAGCTGGGCTGGGAGAGCCCTTTGCTTACTTATTCACCATTTCCTTAGCTTAACTACCAAGGCATACAAGCTTCTAGTTTAGCCTGTTCAGAGGAGAAAGGGAAGACAAAATCCACTTGGTTAGCAAAGGATTTTCTCTATCATCACTTCTTACTCTTAAAAAGAAGTCCCTAAGTTACACATCTTTGCAAAATAACAAGTGATTCGTCTTTTCTCAGTCTTCTCTCACTCCCGTGGCTTCCAGGTTTTATCAGCATTTCAGGTGAGACAGAATGCCTCCTGTTGCTCTCTCCAGATTATCTGTCTTAATATTTGGCAATGATTTGCTCTCATTTGCAGCCTCCCTCTTTATATGTAGGCTGCCTTCTTTAGTCATATGCTCTAGCAAAAATACTTCAGCTCTGACTGCATCAATGGGATTTGTTGTTTTGTGGGGTTAGGATGGGAATGAACCACATCCAGAGATGACAGCCCTTGACTGCCTGACATTGGTCTTTCAGTTTCAGTTACTGCAGGTTGAGGAGTCAAGCACTGTCCCAGTCTGAGCATCATAATAGACTTCATCCATCCAGATTTTTAGTAGAGACTAGAAAAAGGCAGAATGGCAAACCTAACACAAATGGGTTCACAAAACCAGTGTATAATTCAATGCAGATATTTTTGCTTCTCTTAAGTGCACCTCATCTCTCGTAATAAAAGCTATTGGGATGACCAGCAGTTACTGGTTAGGATAAGAACAAAAGGGAGAGATGAAAACATGAGTCAGAGTGGTTTACTCGTTAAAGAAACTCATTATTTAAGTATTAAAATAGGAAACACATTGCAGAGAAAGAAAAGGTTCCATTTAACTGCTCTTCACAGTTATTCCTTGTCATTGAAAGCTATCAGGAATCACCTAGTCTAATTAATCACATCCTGAATTGCCATGCATAAAATAAATTTGTTCATTTGGGGGAATCAAAAAATTGTATAAGGCTGTGTTGTGTGATTTGCTTCTGTTTCTTATCCACATATCCTGTATCCCAGCTTCTCCTACTGCAAGAGGATGTCCTGTCCTCCTGAAATTAGGTGCCGAATACATTTCACCTGTGTAAATTTTAAAGTCAGCTCACCTTTTCAAAGAAGATAGAAACACAAAAATAAAATTCATCGCAGATCATTTGACTCTTAGCTAAAGCAATTACATATATTCAAATTACATTTCAACCACTAAGACAGTCTTTAGTTTAATTTTCACTGAACCATCTACTTCGCACGACAATGTCCGTTTTGGGGCAGAATATCTTCCTTTGCAATGTTCTATTGAGCCACTAGATGTCCCTCGTTCCTACGTAAAGCTCCAGGTAGGAGACAATCCATGAGGAAAAGCGGGACTGAGGTGGAACTCAAGCAGTGCAGAAGCACGTTTGTGTTCACATCCTGCAGGAGTTTTCTATAATAGGTGCTGGTCCTTTGAATCACACCACTGAGTGTGATTCTGCAAGTCAGAGCAGTTCCAGATACTGGTGTTCCAAACAGACAACAAATGTAACTGTGTTTAGACAAATCACAAAATCAAGGGTCACCAAGATTGGAAAAGGCCTTCAAGATCATCAAGTCCAGCCTTCGAACAAGTATGACCATGCCCACTAAACCACATCAAAAAGTGCCACGTCTACTCGTTTTTTGAACACTTCCAGGGATGGTGACTCTACCACTTCCTGGGCAGACTGCTCCAACTGAACAACTCATTCAGTGAAGAAATTCCTAATATTCAATCTGGGCCTCCCCTTGCATAATGAAGTGCATATATGGCAAATACAAAAATCAGATGAGACTGAAGAAAGCAGATGAAGATGGCATTGAGGAAAATGGACTAGAAACCCAAGGATCACAGAGTAAATGGCATCATTCCATTCGAAACTATACACTGACAACAGCATTTTCCATATACATGTTATTATTGACTTCTTTTGCCACTCATGAAGTAAAATGGCACAGTCTCTCTTGGCAGTCAGACTCGATCTTATTTAATGAAAGCTGTAGTCTACTTGAGGTTTGGAAGGACCATACTACCATGTAGATAACTCCAGTCTAGTCAGGGAATGGTCACATCAGTATCAGGCTGTAAATGGTGGGCAATGTAAGCCAGATGTGACACAAATAACAGCATTTGACTTACACTGGAAATGATGAAAGCAAAGTCAAACATTGCTCTGGAGGAAACAAAATGTTTCACCAAGTAAATAGTGTCAGGAAGCTGCTTGCAACTGCCCACGAGCTGTACAACTCCCTTTTCCCTTCCTGCACCCTATCTGCCTTTCACAAGTTTCCTGACCCCCATCAGTTAATTTATACCATCAGCACTTTGCAAGACCCTGCCACAGAAAGTGCTGCATCTCCAGTTCTGTTTTGGAAACTCTTCCTCAGATTAGGACTCACTTCCTCGGTATTTTAAATTCACGAAGTGGAAGGGAAAGGTCACATCTAAGGAAAAAAATGAAGAAACCCTTCCTCTGGATTAGTTTTGCTTTTTAATTCATGTGAGTGATGGCAAATTATATCCATATAAGAAACAGGATTCCAGTGGCCTGTTGGCTTTTTTATGTCACCAAAATATTCATGACAGAAGGTCACAACATGTCCTTTTCCAGTTGTTTTCAAAACAGGGGTGCTGTCATTTTTCAGTAAGGATACATAGAGAGGGTTCTGCCAACTCTGTGTACTCGTTACTCAATTTTAATGCCACTGACTGAATGATACAGATTTTCATTGCTAATTAAATATCAGATCATGCTGTATGATCTCTATGTTATTCATGATTTTAACACCTGATGATTTCAGGAGGAGCATAACCAGCTAAATGCCTTTACGAGTCTTGTTCCTGTTCTTAAAAGATGAAGGAAAAAAAAATATGCAGTTCTCAAAAATGTATTTGTTTGTCCAAGGCATTGTCAAAGCATGGAGACCTGGGAATGTAAGAACTAAAACCTACACAATATGCTTTTGGTCTTCTCAACAGGAGGCCTTTGAACTCTTCTTCTGATTCTCCCTCACAGCTGTTCTCAGATTGACTCCACTGGAGTGAGTGATGGTTGAAAAGATGGTTATATACAACCATTGCTGCCCCTTTGATTGCTGCATTCAGTCTGGAGCTGTTCAGATCAGAGTTAACAACAGTCTTGCAGCCAATATATTGTGTACTGGTGACCAGTTTCCACCAGGCCATCTATCAGCAATACCAGAGAGGGTCAAATCCAGAGCCCAGTGGCCATCAACGTGAAATGTTGTTTTGTTTTCAGTGGGATTTGTATCAGATTGTTATTTCCACTGACGAAAGATAAACTATTTGGGGGCTAATAAATCTTACAGTTCCACATAATCCCTGGTGTTTTTTCCAGTGCTTAATAGCTCTGCTCTCACCAGTTATCTAACTCAGTCTGAAGCTAAATGGATTTTTTTCACAGGCCAATACACACATTACACAGAATCTCCTTTCCCCTCCTGCTTACTCATGTTGTTGGCCATCTTTTTTAATAGGAAACTGAGAACTAAGAAATTGAGAGAACAGAATGACCTATTGAACCAATTTTGCTCCACAGCAGAGCTGACAGGAAAACGGCTGCCTCAGGTCAGGGTTCCAGGAATGGAAAAACAGATGTTTCTTAACTACATTTAACAGATGCTATTCCATCTTGAAACAACATTTTAAAATGCAGATCTCAAGAGTTTATGTATTTCCAAAGTATTCAAAGAATGGGAAAGTAGAAATTTCTTGCAAATCTTCAAGTAGTGCCAAGCATGACTTTTTTTCTTTTTTTTCCCTTTTATTTTCCCAGATTAACTTCTCCAGCTTAGCATTCCTGTCGCTGACATATGCACCAGAACATGCATTGGTGCCTACATGCCTCAGGTAATCAGATCAGGTAGATTAACACTGTCACAAAACTTGCATGTGACCTTGGGCAAATCACTTGATTTTCCTAGATCTCAGTTCTCTACTTGTGCTACCTAGAGCTTGTAACCTTTCCTTGAGATCATCTTTCTCAACTACCAATATCTATAGTAGCCAGCACATAGAAAACAAAAACAAGAACACAGCCCTGGGAAATTGCCATAAAATAGATTTTAAAAATTAAGTTAACAACCAGCTATTTAGTAAATGGAAAGAGTACATAAACCAAAGTGGGTGAGACACAGGTTCTTTACAGAGGAATTGCAGACTATGCTGTCAGCTGTGAATGCTCCAAGTCCCAGCATCAAGTGTAAAGATGGAAGGGCAGAAATGTGAGAAGACAATAGTTTCCATCCTATTCTTTAAATAGATTCAGCTTGCTGTGTTATTCAGCCATTAGAGTAAATTTTTAATTTAGAATTAAAAACCAGGGAGGGAAGGAAAGGTGTGCTGAAACATTCTTACCCTGAGCCTGTCAGGTTTGCCTCTGAGTATATTTAGCACATGTAAGGAACTCTTCTGTCAAGCATCACAGAATTTGTGGGTTATTATTCTCATACTACAAACAGAGAACTGAAGTGACAGCAAGTGATAACCAAAAATATACATTAAAGATCCCAAGTCCATGGAACTGTGCATTTCCCAAGAATAAGCTTTAGCCCATATTTACACAGTTTCCTTCTTCCAGTTATGCCAAGTAAATCACAAGAGCTGGCTGTGATAAAACACTCTGAGCACTTCCTTCCCTGGCTGAAACCAGAAATATGCTACTAGCCTTGAAATAGAAAATACCTCAGCTTAAACTGGTTACCAGCTCTCTTGATAGTTTTGGTGGAAGTGAAGGTAGAGGTGATGACTTTACTGAAGGAGTTCTTGAACTTGTCAGATATTCCTAATGTCTAGAGTACTGTGCAGTTTGGGGTTGGGGAACTGAAGCTCTTAATGGGAGAGAGGTGTCACCATCTGTACCAACAGAAAAGGAGCAGAACCACAAATTTAAGGAAAATATTTCCCTCATGTTCCAATGCAGAAATTTCCCAGTGTTCTTCCATACACCCCACTGATATACAACAAGTATAGAGAACATTAAACCAAATGAGTTATCTTTACTAAAGAGTTACTATGAATAGGATTCTATTCCACTAGAGAGCTGAAAAAAATCACTTTTTAACAATGCAGATTTAGTCCAAAATTGATAAAAACCTAAGTATTTTCTGAAAAAAAATGTTGACTTTCACAGAATTATTATTCTATGGGGGAAAAAAATGAGCCATTTTTCACATATTTCAGAATAAAAGCATAATATTTGGGATTAGAAATGATTGAAACACTCTCCAAACATTTTAAATATACATACTGGAAACCTTAGACCAAAGACATAAAATGTTGACTTTCAGAACTAAGGTAACTTCTTGTTTTAAGCCAGCCATAGTAGAACTTTCTTGTACCTTTAAAGAATACTGTGTATAATACAGCAGCCTTAAGCGTAAGACCACTGGGATGTAACAAGGCATTAAGGTCAGTGATTAGAATTTAGTGTAGATTGTAACAACACAGAAGAACCAAAGCTGGGTGCTCTTGGTCTTTCACGGCCAGAGCCCCTATTCCTGCTCCTTGTATTTAAGTATCATAAATTGTTCAAAACTTTATTGATTGAATTAACAGTTAAAATATCACTTCTCAACATCTGGTTCATATTCTTGTCCCAGCTATGCTGGTGCAACTCTACATTAAACGAAATGCCTTACATGAAGTCACTCTAAATTTATGATGGTATTTGGAAGAAGTGGACTTGGTTCTCAGTCTTTAGAAAATGTCTATGTTTGCAGCCAAATAAAATCACATGCAGTTACAGCCTCTGTGGCACAAGATTGCCATCCAGTGGTAATTCCCAAACGTGTATTCGCTCTGAAGGCATTCCCAGAGAGTTGACCAGCAGCCAGTGCTGCTTATACCTACCAACCTGTTAGCTGCAAATTCAAACTCCCGAGTAGCTATTGCTAGGCTGAGAGGAACATTTCTGTTAAAAACTGATAACTTATCTCTTTTTTAAAAAAAATCAGCTTTCCATATTGAAATAGTTTAGACAATGAATGCAGATTTTTGCTTCCTTAAGAGCAGGAACATGCTGAAGGGGAAGGCTCCTGGCATAGCTATACTCAGAGGTACTACCACCATGCTAACGCAGCATCTCAGCTACTTTTCAGCCCCCCTCTGCTGGCACGGCATTAGTCAGATCTGAGAGGAACACATCAATGCTCATTTAAGCATCCTTGTACAGAGCTTCACCACCTGCTCTGGAGTGCCCTGTGCAGGGGATAGAGTGGAGACTGTGAGTGATCAAGCTTTGAGGCTGGTTTCATGTGAATACTTATGCACCCAGACATCAATATGACTGCTGGTATCTCTGATCTGCAAAGAACAGGCCCTGAACTCAGACCTTCCACTTCCTGGATAAATGCATTACCTGCTCTAGTAGATCACAGAAATGTCTTTTAGAAGGAACAGGTACAGCTGCAGTTGTGAAGACTTGGCCTGACTGGCATCCGTTAGAGGGGTTTGAGGATTACCTCTTGAACTGAGCCTCTCTGGGGAACTGAATGAAGCAACACAAAGTTTGTAGTTCCTGATTGAGTTGAGATATGAAAGAGTGCCAAGCTGCAGAGCCCTGTTGAACTGGTGCAGATCTAGGCACACAGAGAGGCTCTATACAGCAGAATATAGCTTATGTATAAACAGGAAACGTGGTTTGGGAATCTAGGCATGATGCAAGGTCAGACACAGCTCATTGGTGTTTTCCCACCATCTCTCTTTTAGATTTAGGAGCTCAAATTCTGCCCCAAACACTTATTTTTTGGACTTGGCCTGTAGCCAATAAAATAAATTCTGGTTAAAACCCCACGTATTTCATGCAAATTGTACTGATCTACCTTATTCTCTGTTTCACCCTCCCCACATCTGTAATGTTTTCCTCTGTAGTTAACTGTATCTCTTGCAATGCAGATGTTTATGAATGATTCATGGCTTTGTTTGGCCTGATTACCCACAGATTAAATAATTTCATACAATGTTCCCGTTAGCATTACAGGCATCTTACATCTTTTCTAAACAGGAATTAAGTTATCTGGGGGTGCGGAAGCACCATTGCCATTAATATTTGCAAGGTAGAGCTCATCCCCAATGAGCAGCCATTTCTGCCAGGTCTCTTTAGGAGATGCAGAAACAGGAAAAACAATACTTTTCCTTCTAGGTAAAATTCCATTTTTATACATCTCTTGCGGTAACATGTGAAATGCAATGCTGAAGGTTCAGGTTGCTCCTAAGAACAAAACAACAGTGGAGTTTCTCCCTCTAACTTCTGAAAGAAATCAGTGGGGTGCACATAAAACTGAGAACTTTCCATTATTTCTGTGATCATTTACTTCTTCTACTTCACATTTCACTCTGTTCAAGAATGACAAAGTATACACTAAATTAGTACAAATAAACTGTTTTACCTAGAATTGGTCTAGCCTAAGTAGTCATACTCAAAATTATATGAAATATTAACAAGTGTAGAAAAGAAAATATACACAAACATTTTGCATTGAAGAATAAAGACTCAAATGCTGAAAATGAGACTCATTCTCCAGGACTAACATTAATGTGATTTAACCTATGAACTTAGTGAGGTACAATTGCTTTGAGACATGGAAAGTGGGAGACTGGTAAATCAGCTCTTTGTGTGCTTTGTAGCAACCATCATATTATAGATACGTGGTAGAATTAAACAATGAGTCATTTATGTATCTTAGATCCACAGCAGGTAAGTCAAGACCAAAAAAAAGTATCCTGAGACATTTTCAAAGTAGTTTGCTTCATTTTCTGCTTATGAAACTCAAACTGCAATCCACAATTCATTCAAAATTTAAAAAAAAATCAGAAAAAAAATGTAAGAAGAAAAAAAATTCAGAAAAAATGAGTCCTCCCTTCAAAATAAAGCAGAACCCAAATGCTTATTATCAGAAACAGAGATATTACTCTGTGTCTATAGGATTGGACAGTTGCCTCACATTTGTCCAATAAAACAGGACAAATATTTTGCTAGTCTTTTCTTAGGTAAGCTGCTTTCTCCTAGATAAAATTTTACTGCTGGCTCCTGTGCACAGGGAAAGGAAATTATCTTCTTGGAATGCAAGTGCTCTGTCAGTGCAAAAGGCTGCAGTGGGCAGTTGCAGCGACAGGAAAATACTGCCTTGCTGGCAAGGGAAGCTTTGGAGCAAAGGTGGGATACGGACACAATCACAATTTACATTTTCTGACGCCTTTTCTGAAGCTTTCTACTCTGGAAATAAAAAATATTGATTGGGGGGTGTCTAAATTTAGTGAAACCTCCATACTTTTCATATTTGATCAGACTAGAAATGAAAAGACAACTGGCAAAATCTCATCCTTCCAGGGTACAGACCTCAAAGGAAGAGCCAAAGACAAGTGCAGATCTGCCACCTCCTGTTTTTAGTGTGGACAATATAACGACGGAAATAATTAGCTAATCTTTCATTTAAATAAAGCCTTTTGGGGGAAAGGCTAAAAATAAACACTGATTCATTCCCTGTCAGGGAAGTTTCTTCTGTCAATTATCACATTGTTACTGCTGTTTTTAATCTAGTCAGATGGTGAGATTGGCAATCCTTTCTGCAGGGGCTTCTGGGTGTTATTTTGTGGAGAATCTTACTTGAAGGACTGATTACTGCTTTTATGGGAGCCAGTGGGAGTTTGGCCACAGTCCTTCACGCATGTTAATTTGAGGGACTTCCAAATGTTAGCTAATGATCTCAGAGTTCTTTTTATGAAATATGTGTGGGTTTGTTTTGGGGTTTGGGTTTTGTTGTCGGGTTGTTGGTGTTTTTTTTAATTCCTAGGAGAACACAATTAAGGCTGGAGAAAGTGCTGCACTGTAGATCTGGACTGGCCTCTCAATAACCTCTGAGTTCTAGAATGAAAAAATTCAGAAGCACACATCACTACTACACTCAGATATATTATACATAATATATTAAAATCTAATGTATTCAAATGTAAACATGTATTATTTATATAGTTCAGACCACATGCTTTGCATTGCTATGGACTGGGTCTATCTGTTGGCCTTCACTTCAGCTACCTAAGAAGTAATTATGCTTTCTCTTTTTTAGGAGCAATACTAAGGGGAAAGCAGTAGCCTCCGCCCCAAATCAGGGAAATATGTCAGCATGGAAAATAGAGGCACGTGTGGGTGGGGGAGTTTCATTCCTGTTTTCTGAAGCCTTATGTAGCTGTAAACGAGAAACAGGGGAAAAAGCGAGCCGATGGCAGCTGAACAGAAAGCCAAGGACACAAGTCCAAGCAAGCGCTGGGGCTGCGGCTCAGTGAATAGCGTGCAAAGGGGTCTTTAGGCTAAACGCTGACTTAAAAGAGCTTGGAAAGGAGCACACCAACAAACACCGCTCTCCGTCCTCCCCCTTCCCACCGCTGCTACCACCGAAAAAAACCCCCAAAAGTTATAGATATGTTTGTTTCTGGCTGCGTTCAGACCAGAAACGAGATTCTGCAGTTTCCCCATGTCTAACGACTACGAGACGTTTCTCCCCTCAAGGAGCACAGCACGCAGCTCCCCGCGCAGCCTCGGCTCAGCCTCCCCGCTGCCGGGCAGGTCCGGCCGTGCCCCGGCCGCAGGGACACAGACAAGGAGCCGGGCCCCCGCCCGCCCGGCCCCAGCGCTTCCCCACCCGCGGGGTGAGCGGCCCCCGCGCCCCGAGGGG
>VZRV01005418.1:2692083-2764438 GCA_013398115.1 Falcunculus frontatus
CCCGGCTGCTGCCCCAGGGAGGAGGGGGGGTCGCTGCCGGAGGCTGCCGGCCGTGCGGGACGGGCGCACCGCTCCCGCCGCTCCCGGCTGCGGTCGGGGATCTCTCTCCTGCCCCGGTGGGCTGAGTGCCTGGGGCGGGGGGTGCCTGAGCAGGCGGACCCGAGGGGCTGCAGCGGGCGCGGCCAGGCTGGGTGCACCCCTGGCCCCATGCCGGCTCACGAGACTATTTTTCTTTTCTTTTCCTCCCCCGCTGTCTCTGTGGGGACGAGCCCAGTCGTGGTGGGGAGCAGAGGAGAGGGGCGGTGAGGCCGGCCCGCGGGCGGGGGCACCTGCAGCAGCCAGAGCCAGCCCGGGGCCCGCCGAGGAGCAGCGCCCGCAGCTCCGGGCGGAGAAGGGGCTCAGAGGGAAGGCGGTGAGGGCACTGAGCAGCGCTCATGCTCACCCAGCATCCCAGGGAACATCGGCGCAGCCTGGCCGTGCACACCGCCGTACTGCCGGGCAGCGGGGCTGTGGTACAGCTGTGTGCAGCTGTGCACAAAGTCGCTTTCACTCAAAGGTACGAAAGGAAACAAAGCGCATGAAAGGAAGGAAGCGCCGTCAGCACTCAGCTGCCAGGAGACCGCTGGGGACAGGGACCTGCCACTTCCGCGATGCTGCGCAGGAGGTCTGTGGTAGGGATTGCCAGAGCTTTTACTGCCTGCTTCCAGTTTAGGAGATTCACCACCCTCCTCTTACTCATTCCCTTTTCCACAGTCAAAGAGCATAAAGCACCAAATGCCTTCTACCGAGCAAAAGACAAAGAAATGCAACCATCCAAAACCCAAGCCAAAGTGCATCTGGCTTGCGATGAATACTGGACCATGTCAGCTGCAAGTGAGAATTTTTCAGAAGGCCGGACTCCAGTCCAAAATGGACCCTGTCATTTGGAGTCTGAATATGAAAACAGCTTGCAAAACATTTTTTCAGACTTCTGACAAAAGAGTTGGTCCTTCTTTTGCTCTGGTATCTAGGCTACATAGTGCAGGCTCATGCATATCACTGGTTTTATTCACATGAGTAATTCCATTTGAATTTGGAGCGACAACGTGTATGTGTAAAGTTACTCATATGCTTTCTGTCTCCTTTATATATTGAAATGATGTGGGTTTAGTTTTTTTCCCTTTGATGGTGCAGCCCAGTAACTGTTGGCATCAAGGTTATTGTGAACCATCACAGTTATTATTTCTGTTTGTCAGCTGAAACCGTTGTTTTCCTTGCCAGACTAAAATCCAGCTATTCCTCTCCATGCAGTCTATTCCAGCTATGCAATTATATCATGTTTTTATGCAACCATCTTTCACCTGATGGTATAAATGCATCTTTGCTATAAAAGATGTTTTTGTACTCAGCTTTTCCTCCAGTCATGACTGACAGTCGTTCCAGTTGTGCCATCTGAGTCTTTCTCACACAAGTCTCTCATGACTTCTCCCATACAGTATAATCTAAATTCATACTGATTCTAACAGGATATCTGGATGTTTTAATATTTGCCAGCTGGAACTTTGTACTATTCTCATTGCCAAATGCCCTCTTTCCTCCTTCATATTTCTCCAAGCTACAGCCTCTGCTATTCTTACAACCTTTTATGTCTTCTCTATCTCATTGCTGCATGTTTGTCTAAGGGCAAAATGTCATGGGGACAAGAAAAACACAATGTCTATCTTCCATGAAGTGTGGCATTAAGTTTTAAGTGTGACTGAGTGTTTTATTAGATGCTTCTTTCCCTCAGTCAGGGAATATAAAGAACAAACAAGTAAAATTCAGTGCAGACTTTTTGTTTTTAATGGAAGATAATAGCTTTTCACTGATATACTCTCAGCTGTCAAGTGTATACTCTAGTACCGTAATTTGTGCCTGAGGAGAGTAGACAGGCTGAGCAGCCACTGACTCCTTTGTCAACCAGAGTCTTTCTTCCTAACCTAGAAAATTTTGTGAATTGCTGTGAGTAGAGTCTCCCTTAGGAAATAAAGTATTTTGAAGTTACTTCAGCAGCAGGTCACAAGCTGTCAAGAAGATGCATTCAGCCACACCTAAGGACAGATTTATGACATTCAATCTCCAGGGCAGCTGCCTACTGTATCTTGAAAGAATCCAGCTAGTTAGCTTTTGTGAAATCTCCAAATGATGCCTTCTAGGAGCACTGAAAACTGCTATTTCTGGGGGAAGGGGTGATGACCCATGCATCGAAATGACCTGCTCCAGTGGTGACAGTACAAATTACTTCCAAGGAAAGGGTAAAAGGCCAAATACATCTTAAGACTGCCCTGCGAACATGGTGGGAATTTCTCATTTCTTTTATCATAAAGTCTGAGGACCAGGAACTGTATTTCCTCCCTCTGTCATATCTAGAAGATGAAAAATCACCTGTTTGTCTCCGGTAATTTCTGGATAGCCTCCTGCTGCAGCAACACTTCACAGCCAGGGTGTCCATTCCATTTTATGCGGTAAGACCACAACCGAGACTGAGTTGTGCCTATGGGTGGAGTCACCAACAGGACCCTAAATAAGATTTGAAAAGCAGATTAGGTTCCTGAAGTAAGTATCCTATTAAGGACCATAAATAAATAAAACCCATACACACAGTGATTATGAGCATACACTTTTGATCAGGCTGGTGCCCTGGATTTATATATCCATAACACGCTATACTTGTGCCACGCATGGATGTGTACTTAGAGAAGCTCTTTCTCAGAAACTTCATTCAAAATTGAGATGCAGTCAAATGATTAATTGCAAATATAAATTGTAATTAACAGATTACCTGGAGAGAGCTACTAATCAAAACTATATATTCTAATTTTTAGTTTATAAAAAAGCCCCATTCATAAAAAACCCCTATCAAACAACTAACAAACAAAAACCAAACAAAAAATCCCCAGCAAATGAAATTTTAATTTACTAAGGAAACTAAGGTGGTAAAAATGTATTAATTTTTGTCTGTACCATAAAACATATTTAAATACAGTGGGAAAGGTAATTTCCTGATTCATATGCTAGAAGTGTATATAAAAATGTAACAATCCCAGAAATATTTTAAATACTGAATTTATTTTTTCCAGATACTTCCTCCTCCACCATATTTGGGAAATAGATGAAATATTTACTGTATTGTTCTAAAACAAATTTTTATTTTTGTATTTGTTTGCTTAAAAATAAGAAATATACCTAACATATAGAAAATACTACTGCATATATTTATATTTATTTAATAAGTTAATTTATTACTACTTAAGAGATCACTTTGTAATAGAGATGAAATAGTGCTAGAAAACACTGATGACTAAAGGATTTTAATTTCTGGGTGAAAGCTTCCAGAAAAAACAAAAGACAATACATTAATAATGTCAATTTGCAAAATTTAATTTTGGAATGATACGCAAACATAAATTTATGATGAACTTCTAAAATTAAAGCTTTAATATTAATGTGATCTGAATTAAAGAAAAGCAGTATCTTGCCTGCAGAGCTCCAGAAACAGGCAGTGAGCTTTTCTCTGGGAGAGATCGATGATGTTCTTGTCTGTTGTGCAGTGAAGGTGCCAATGCCCTCGGTGCTGTGGCACTGCTCACTCCAGAAGGAGCAGTTACATACAGAGCCTTACAGTGTATAGAAACCGTGATTATATGTGGCTGCTTAAGAAGAGTTACCCCCTTTAAAATACTTGTTCATGTCTAAAAGCATTTTGAAGCACTGAGATGTCACAGTGATAATGTTTATGAATACTGCCCTAAACTTGTTAAAATTCAGCTAAGAGTTACTCAAATAAAAGCCTCTCAGTTTTTCTGTCAGTTTTTAGTATGTCTGCTCTAAGCTTTATACAGACAACAGGGTTGTTATTGTCTTACTTGAAAGTACCTGTCATTCTTGTGAACCCTGAAATCAGGATGGGGCCGTGCCTTCTGCTTTGATTTGTCATTTTACAAACCCCCTTTCTGTCCATCAGCTTCTCCGTGTAAGAAGCAATACCTCTTTCTGTTCCCTTCCTTTTGTCTTGACTCCTGCACTTGTAAGCTCAGCCATGTGGTAACTGCATGTTTTACAACACGTGGCAAAGCCAGGCCCTTATTTCAGTTCAGAATTCTAATAAAACAGAACTGTCACAGACACCCTGTGGTCCTGCAGCCATTCACACTTTCAGGTTGAAACTCTGAAGCTGAGCATCTCTGAAAATTACTTCCTGTATTTTGAAAAAAAACCTAACAAACCAAAACAACAAAACCCCACCACAGAAACAGTTCAGGTTATCTTGATTTTAGGAAAAAAATAAAATAGCAAACCAGAGGATACTAAATTGATCACACATAGTGAGCTCTGCAAGTAAACATGATATACTGAAACAAAAGCCTTTTTCTCTATTCTAAACAAGTTGCGTTTGTTTCTAAAACTTTGTAAGGGCCTTGCGAGTCTCCAAAGTTTCCTCATTCATGCAGGCAGTCCCATTAGAACAAGACTTACAATAAAACCACCACTAGAGCCAAGGTTTCTAGGATAAGTGCAAATGGGAAGATCTGTTATTATTTTTGAAGAGCAGTACAACATCAAGTTGCCTAGGGAGAAAATGCAGTGTTCTGCCTAGAAAGGTTTAAGGCCTGAGTTCAGAAAACTGGGTCATTAACAAAAAAGCCCCAAAACAGAACAAGATTTTCTACTTGGGCCCCCCCTCATATGAGTGGTTTCATATCTCATTATATTCCAAAATGCTTGATCATTTTAAAAATGAAACTTCTTGGAGTATATTGAAAACAGATGGAAATGAATCAAGGGGCTGAGGTAGAAAAAAGCTTTAATGAAGATCTATTTAAGCAATACTTCAAATAAATAAATCATTTGTCTGAGAAACCACATCTATCAGATATATAAATAATTATATAATGAACATATAAACTACATTTCCTGAAGTAATTCCTGTCTTGCTACATTTCCTGAATTATTTGTATTATGAAACAGTAGTGGGGCGCCATTAATTGATACACACTCAGTGCTATAGTTACTGCACTAATTGCAGCTCTCCAGGCCCTCAACTCAGCTCCTCCAGCCCTTTAACAATTGGGATTGATTGCACAGGAGCTATTTTTAGAATGGAATGGCAGAAGACTTTGGAGAGCAGCAGACATTTTTGTGTGTGCTACAGCTGTTTCGGAAAAAAAAAAGCTGGATAAAATTGTTTAGAGTTGTCTTTTTGGATTTTTTTTTTTTCCTGAAGTCAGAGCTTCTTATTGGATAACTGATATTGTATCAAGTTGAAACTGAGGTCAGTGGTGCACGACACAGGACATGGTTTGGTGACTTGTTCTCAGAAGAGGAGCAGCTTTTCTTTGGAAGTGGGACTGCTAAGGTTGACAGTAGATGAACTCTGGTGGGTTGGGTTCTATGGACAGGCAATCTGGGAGTCAAGTTCGCAATTTAGAATACCAATGATGAAAGGCGAGATTCATGATTAACTTGGTGGGGTTTTTTCCCCAAAGCTGAAGTGGAGCAGTTAAGTGATTGTTGGGCATTGTAGGTCTGCTTGCAAGAATGCTTTAGCTGAGAGTAAATGGCTGAGATTCACAAGGGTCAGCCGATGCTCAAAAGGTGTTAGTGGGAGGAGACATCCATTGAGTCCATCCCAGCTTGGCCTTTTTTTATCCTGTCCTGCTTGCCTGCCTTGCAAGAGTTCAGCTGGGGCAGATAAACACCTGGACAGGACTTTGTTGCTAATCTGTTACATGAAAGCAGGGCTGTCATCTTCTCTGAACATTTGTACAATAGGAGGCAAGACTTGAAGGAAGAATAACAAGCAGAAATACGTAGGAAGAAGGATAACCAGCTTTATAACTGAGGAAAAAACCCAAACCACAAGGGGACAAGCCTGTTTTACCTTTGTAAAGTATTAGTAACTAACCTATCACCCTTTTCAGAGTAAATTATATCAATAGCAGTAATACCTTGGCACTGTTACACAGCACTGCATCAGCAAATTTGAAGTGTTGTACTAAGGAAGTGACTGTCCCCATTTAGCTGTGGAAGTGAATGATTTGGCTGTGGTTGCACAGAAGCTTGGCAGAGTTAGGGAGATAATCCCTGTTTCATGCCTTCAGCTGCTTTTCCCTTTTCAATGGGATGCCAGAAGGCATTATGGACTTACACACCTATAATGTGTCATTACTTTGTATCTGCTAATTCCCCTGGACATGAGAAATGCACACCTTGGTAAATGCCACCCATCTTTGTATTCCTTCAGAGAAAAAATACAAAGAATATACTTCAGCTTCTACAGTAATAGCTTACAATACTGGTTTGCATAAAAAAAACCCCAACAAAATTGAAATAGTTAATCTTGCCTGAATATGCTGCAAGAGATTCTCTAGCATCTTTTGGTCACTGAATATATTCTAGTCTTAGAAAGGGTAAATTTTAGACATTAACTGGATGATAAATTAAGTTAGATACAATAATTTCATATTAATATGAAATATAACTAGTTTTTGTATCTAGCTTGTTTTACTGTAATCTTTGTTCTTCCTCAAATTACGCGCAACTTGCCCTGGACTCACACCTTACCATCAGATAAATGACCATTTAAGCAGGTAGAGTGTGGTATAAGTGCCTTCCTTCTTTCCAGAAAAGTTGATGTTGGCACTTTGCTGGCAGGGCCTTCCTTCAGCAGCAGTCATGTGGGAATGGCCACAGCCACAGTGTGTGAGTTTTGGACACACCTCGCCTCTGCACCTGGGGCAGCAGCAGCAAACTGGAGCAGTGATGGCTCTGCCAGTGCTCATCTGCTACAGCCATGAGGGAGGAGGTGGCATCAATGGATTTGCTGCATGATCGTTCTGTTGAGCTGTGACTGCCTCTGACTTTACCCACTGGGAAGTTAAATACACACTTGCTTAAACCAGAGAAGTTAAGGGTGTAGAACAGTGTACCTGTGGAAAACAGGCATTACTTTGCCATACTGAAGAGTTAACTAAGTGGCCATACTGACAGGCTCTTCCCTATTGATTTCCATCCTGGGTTCTCAATGCAGCTGGAATATGGCTTTCACTGAAAAAGTCTTGGAATTGAGAGACTTTGTCACCTCATTTAGTGATGTGTCACCTCAGACACATTACCATTGCAAATCCCAAAATTTGGCCTCATGCTGGGGGCTTTTTTGGGCGTGCTTTGTAAAATAATCTATGTTAAAATAGGTCCCTGTTTTGAAGAGGATTAATAGAAGAATGTTTTCCTGGTACTTGTGTCTTCACAGAACACAGTGACATCTTGTGGCATGGGAAGGGCTGTCATTTTTTTCCAGATGCATCCTCCTTTCAGTAGGTCTACAGATAAAAGTCTAAACAAATTCTGAACAACTGCTAGTGCATTACTTCCATCTGTAATATTCCCTCTTTCAAAAGTTTTTTTTTAGGGGAGGTTTGTCTAAAGTACTCTTCTAGTAGTGAAAAAAGACCAAGCCTTGGTATTGCAAATGTAGGGTGTTGGAGCTTCATTTCAGTTCACTGATATTCCTTGGAAAACTTTCATCTCCAGGAATGTTCCTGGCCCAATCTCACTGATAGAAGAACCTGAGTCAGAATTTCAGGTGCTTTACTCAAGTTAGTGTATTATCACAGATGGACAAAGTTGTCATGTTGATTTTGATGGGATTGAAAAGAAAACACAGTAATATTTTATCAAAAGGTGGAGACTTTTCTTTTTCCCTTTTTTTTACCTTAAACTTATTTTTTGTCTTTTTTGCAGACCAAACGGGGTTTAGGCCCTGTCCCTGATATTTTGGGACCTTCCTCTGACATGGCTGCCCTTTGCAAGTTGATCCTTGGATAAGATCCTGGTGATCAGCATGAAAGGGAGAGCTGCCCACTGTGCGTGGGAAGGTGCCCGCGCGCAGGAGCCGCGTCCCTGTGACCGCTACAAACACGCCTGTGCTCTTTGCAGAGGCTTTGTTTATCTCTACGGAGGGCGCAGCAGCACCACGCTCAGGGACTTCTGGAGATACCACACAGGTGAGTTGGCCCCTTCTCTTGTGTGGCAGGATTCTACATCCAGTCATCATGAAATTGAGGATACTCTGTACTTAACACATTATCCTCATTTAAAGTCTTTCTGTCACAGGGGTGGATAAACTGCTTTCTTTTCATTGGGCAGATGGGGGTGTTTGCTCCTCTTGCAGGTGTCCCACAAAGTCTTGATTTCAGTTCGGTTCCTTTTGGGTTTTTTTTTCTTTTCTCGACCATAAATACTGAGTCATTTAAAATATCCTGGTTCTAGCAAGGGATGTCAAAGAGCTTTCCTGACTCTGTAACACAGAAATAGTTCATGCATGTAAAGGTGCACAAAGGGAACACGTGAATACAATATCTTGCAGGTTTGTATTATCAATGCACTATCAAATGTAAGCCTTTGTATTTTTTGACCTGATGTATGGTTTTCACTGTTCAGTTGTTGTTACTGGAATAAACCAGAATTGTTCTGGGGTTCATGCTCATGGAATTGTCAAGTTTTGCTGTAGGTAACAATTAAAATACAAGCAGTAACAAGTATTACATTTAAATATAAGTATTACTATTATATTGAAATTTGCTAAATAGAGAAATGCATATGTTTAATTTTTGAGAGAGTATCTGCTGAACTAACAGAGAGGAAAGATGACAAAACACTTAATTCTGAGCAGCACAGCCACAGTCAAACCCCACCTTTTCACCTTTTCCTGATTGTTTATGTGTTGAGTGCACCACTGTCTTAACTTCAGCTTTGATTTATAGAGAAAAAAGAATGGGAAATGTTGGATTGCTCAAGAGATGGTCCAGAAGAACTGGAAGAACATTCAATGGTGGCTTATAAGGTAGTAGACCAAGATTTATGTTGTCCATATTCTGACATTTTATTTCCTACTATACAGTGCAATAAAATGCCGTAGATTATTATGTACTGAAATACTGTGCCAGAAGGTATTTTT
This sequence comes from Falcunculus frontatus, assembly GCA_013398115.1. Lineage (NCBI taxonomy): Eukaryota > Metazoa > Chordata > Aves > Passeriformes > Falcunculus > Falcunculus frontatus. The sequence continues at coordinate 2,701,061 of VZRV01005418.1, forward strand.
GTGTTGGTGCAGTTCTGGATGTAGCTGTACTGATGTTTGGGAATCTTTCCGAACAGAGTGGCAGTAATTCAGCTCTGCAGCAGCCCGCTGGTTTCCTCAGCCAGTGCTCAGTAAGTAGCAGTAATACCAGATAAAGACCCTGGCAGCACATTCTCTGACTTATCTGTGCAGTTGTAACAGTTGCTCTGAATTCATTTGCATGATCAGCTACGGCATGAAAACATTCACTAAAGAACTCGTGTAGAAGAGAGACGGGGGAGTGAAGGAAAGTAAGAATTACAGCCCTGCCTGCGAGGGGAAGACAGAATTTAGGATATCAGGAGCTACAACACAATGAAATATTTCTATAAGCATGCATAATCCAGTATTACCTGAGCAGTGCCTCAAGAGAGCTCCAGATCCCCAGCCCTGAAGCTGCCCCAGGCTGACGAGGAACGAGTGGCTCTGAAATGCCATTGCCCGTTAAACAGCAGAATGTTCATCAGGGCTTCCCACTGGGAGAGAATAAGGAGAGAATAATTAAAAGTTGGTGGCTTTTTAGGATTAATTGTTAAAAGATTATCATGTTGTGAACTATATTTTGCTGATAGCAACCTTTGCATTTAAGAATTGGTTTTAGAATTATTTTCATGCTATGTGCTTCCCTGTAAGCAACAAATATTTTTGCATTTTGCAGGGCAGCCTGTATATTTTTGGTGGGATGGTGGATTCTGCTTTCACACAAGCAAAAACTCCTCTCTGGATATATGACATTGGTATGATACACAATAGCCAGTTTTTTCCACGGGAAATTCCAAGTCCATAGGCAGTAATAAATAGTGAGAACCAAACTCTTTTCTGCTGCTTGTAACAGAGCCTTCCCTAAGCTAAGTAATGTGTGTAAAACTGTGTGCATATTTTCCCCCCAACATTAGGCTGTTAAGATATCAGAGAGTCAGCTCTTACTTCACTTAGAGAGTATTTTATGGGAAAGTTTTATGTATTTTAAGGTCTCAGAATTGCCATTCCTCCCTCTCTCCTTAAGTTTACTATTTGATCATAAGACCTGATAATTCATGTATTATTTAATTTTTATTTTTTATGTTACATACATATTAAAAAACAAGCTCTTATGGAAGAAAGTAGATCATTAATGTATATCTCATTTTGTACTTTTATGGAAGAAACACATAAGCTGGAGCAGGAGAAATCAAATATAATTAAATAAGGTGGGAAATTAACATCAACATTTTATAGCACGGATTTTTTTTCTCCTAAGAACAAACATTTCGGATCTCATATAAAAACAGTGCAGCATTTGAATTTAATAGCAATGTCATACACCATGGATTCTCCCTTTGGAAATCCTGTGTACAGTAATGGCTGTTACTTTGATGTCAGATTGGGAGGGGAGAGAGAGAGGCTCAGTTCTTTTTGTGCCAGTAAATCTTGTGTCCAAACCAAGATTTATGTATCCTGGCTTCTTTTGCTACTTCACTATGTAACCTTAAGTCAATGGGGTTTTTTCAATCCTTCCTTTGTGTTTTCCACCCATTGTCTGAGATAACCTGCTGGAAGAAAGAAAAGCCTCAGAACATATTTTAAAGGAGAAAGCATCTTATTACTCACAGTACTTATCAGTGGAAATTGGAAATGAGTTATTCAACATTGCTTGTGTGTCTAGCTGTTTTGTAGTTATTATTTAAAATCTTTTGGAAAGAATAGCTTTAAGTAATGCAAGCTTGCACTGATTTCTCCTTGTACCTCTGATGCTGGGTGTCTGATATTTCCTCTCCTTCACGGTGATCCCAGATCTGTGATTTCTGGCTGTTACTTGAGGGCTATTTAAGGAACCTATGAGAAAGAACAAGAAAGAATAAGTCTGCCATAATAAGGTCTATGTGGTAAGTGGAAGGAGCCATACATCCATCAGGAAATTTGCGAGTCCTACAAGTTCATAAAATGATGAAAATCATAGGTTATTTCTGCATTGTGAAATTTAGCTTTAGGAAACAGGAATATAGAGTGGTACCTGCGTGATTCTGTATCAGATAAGGATAGAGGAAAACTGTTCAAACTGTGTCTCCTGCAAGTCTCTTGGTGCTGCTGTCTTAGCGGGATTTCTTCAGCCTTGTCAGTAGAAAACACCAGGATGAGACTTCCTTGAAAATGAGCTGTGTAATTTGAACAATTACTGTGGGAGGAGTGTCCTCTTGTGGTGCGGGATCTAAACTGCACTTTATTAACTCAATCCCCCAGATTCCGCAAGATGGACAGAGAGCTGCAACGAACCAGCAGAGACGGAGGTAAGGAGCCAGGAAGTGGGGAATGTGTGAATCAAATGCCTGTTGCTTTGTTGATTAAACAGATTGCTTTGAAATATGTTCCCCCAAACAGTTCCAATCTCATCTCTTCAGAGACATGTGGCTATACTTTATTTCTTTGCACTTTCAGTAACTTACGGCTTTTTCCTTCTTCAAAACAGTGTTTAAAAATACTGCTCTTAAATTTTAAGTCCTGTATAAGAAGTTAAGTCCTCTCCTCTGCTGCTGCTTCTGTTTTTCTGAAATCCTTATCAAGAAAACTAATTTTAAATGGAATATTGCAACCATACGTGAAGCCTGTGCTTTTAAAAGTAGGGTTGTGAAAACAGATTGGCAGCCACGCTAATACATTTTGGAACGTGAAGTGCTGCAGCATTTTTTATTTCTTCAGTCTGAACACGTGGACTTACCAAGTTACTGCCACTTCTAATTGAAACCTGAGCGTAAGCATTTATGGCTTGGGCTTTTGAGATTGGTTTTGTATCACTACACATAAAGAATCACCAATTTTTTGCTACCGAATCTTCATCCTCACAATGCTTCTATACCTTGAAATTACACCCAAAAAATTATTAAGATGTGACACAGTTACCACTCTGGTTACTTGTGCTTGATGGAGGAGTCAAGAGAAAGTTTGGGACCGCAGTGTCATTTGTGGGGAAAAAAAAAAGGTGTATTTCCAAGACAGACATTACTGCTGATATGACTTAGTAGGTTTTTGTCTTATTATTGAACTGTTCTAGAGCTCTGCACCGACTAACAGAAAAGGTCACAGTGCAGTCGTGTACCATTCCAGCATGTACATCTATGGGGGATACTTTGGCATCAAGGGCATTTCTCAGGAGTTTTGGGCATTCCATTTTGGTAAGTTAAAAAAGCAGGATAAGGTTTTGATCCAGTGCAAAACAACAACTGCAGCAAGAGAGCATGGCTTACTCTGCTAAGAAAATTCTTATCAACAAAAAGGCTCTAAGTTAGTTTTGGCTTTTCTTTGACAACATTTAGTGAGAAATTCTGTCAATTCAAGTAATTGCTGGCTGAAATTAATTAGACTATTACACTGGAAGAAGTTTTGCAGTATTTGCCAGTTTTACAGGTGAAAATCGGGGAGAATGTTTGTTTACTATTCACTAAAATTCTTCAGGGGTTACTAAAAACCTTCAGATGCAGCAGAGACCCTGATTTCAGCCTATTAATGCCATCTTTTGATCTCAAATCTCCAACTGACCGTGGGGAGCCAAACCTGACAGGAGATATTTTATTAGCATGTTCATTACCAGTCTGGTCGTTGCAAACCAGATGATTCCCAGAGATTTCCTAAATGCATAACTTGTTATCTGATGGCCATTCTGTCACTGTTTTGAAACACATGATGGGTTTATCTCATCCTTCCTTCCCTCACAGGGAGAACAAGCAGAGACATTAATGAATTAATGTTTTTGTTGACTGATTTTTCCCCTCTAACAGCCAGGAAAGTATCTTTCTGTGTCAGAGTTAATGAACTGACAAAGCCGTAGGAAAAACTGCTCTGTAAATAAAATTTCCACGGCATCTGTCACACAGCATCTGACATTTTCATTAAAAGTTTATTTCAAAACTGATTTTTTTAAAAAGCACATTTTTCAGTGTCAGAATTTAAGCTGTTAACTCATATTATAATAAACCTAGAGCAGAAACCCTTATTCTCCAGCTTAATAGTTACCTCCTCCGTGAAATAAATCCTTTCTCAAATAGTCAGGGTAAATCTAATCCATCTGTAAATCAGTATTTTTGTTTCAGATACAAGGAAGTGGTTGTGTGTCTCCAGCCCGTGTCACAGCAGCAGCCCCGGAGCTCGGCACGGCCACTCGGCCGTGGTCTATCACACAGCCATGTACCTCTTTGGGGGGCTGATGGGGCTCTCTGAACAAAGGGATTTGTGGAGGTGGGACTTTGGAAGCAGCAGCTGGTCCAGCATCAGGACAAGGTAAACTATTCTATTTGTTACACTAAAAGAGCAGAGAAAGAGAGTTAATCTTACTATTTGATACTGCGTGCGGGTGGAGAGGGAGACGATGCCCTCTTGGTAACTGTAGGGATTGTTCAGATCAGGATACAGTGCTGCTGCCATCCCTGGGGCTCCAGTTGGCTTTGCTCGGGAGAGCTGTTGGCAAGGTGTTGATGCAGCTGTCAGCAGTGTAATTTTGATGTCCCAATGCAGCTGTTCAGCACTCATCCTTCTGAGTCAAAAGGAAAACAGAAGCTAAAATCAGTGCTAAGTTTCTTGGTCTCCCCTTAACTGCTGGTTTCTCTTACCTTCAGCCAAGGACCTCCTCCAGTGGTAGGTCATGCTTCAATAGTCTGCAAAGACTCTATGCTGGTTTTTGGTGGAGGCATTTCAAATTCCAGCCCTAATGATGACCTCTGGAAGTATCATTTCCATACGCAGACATGGAAGAAGCTTAGTAGTACCACAAAGGGAAACTTTTCTCCTAAAATGTATCACTGCATTTTAGGAATTGGTTCGGATTTTCAAACTACCTCAGATTTCACGGATACATTCCCCAGCCACGGGACGAGGGAGCAGAAGGACCATCCCCAGCTGGTGCCCATCCCGAGGCACTCTGGCTTTTGCAGCTACTTCTGCCCACAGCCCACGGAGCGGAGCAACGCCATCGAAATGAAAACCTTCAGCCTGCCCCTGGAGCCAGCAGAATTCCCTGCCTTCCAGACCACTTCAGAGGCAGGACTAGGCCCAAACAGAGACAGGAGCTGTTTGTCCAAGGACAAGTCTCTCCATCTGTTGGCCTGTTCGGGAGAGGCTTTTGCTGCTGCTCAGGCTGTGGGTGAAGAGGAGGGAACCGACTGCGGGTGCGCGGCCGCGGGGGGTGAGATCAGCAGTACCAACACGCTGCTGCTCATCGGAGGCAAACCTTTGTCCAGCTTCTCTGAGATCTCCTTCAGGCAAATGGAGTTCGATTGCTTGTGATTGCTTTGCTTGCAAAGTGAAAGAATAAATTTCCACCACCGTGGCAGTAGGTGGAAAACCAACTGCTTGCAACTGTCTTCAGCTTCCTATCAGCATGCTGGGGAAAAAAAATAATTAAACCTTCTCATACTTGCTGTGAACAGATTTTTTACAATGTTAACAAAACCCGACATATATTTAAGTCACAACTTGCATGTAAGTTGTGATTTCTGAGAGGAGCTTGTTGGAATGCTGCTCTTTTTGTTACTTTTCTCCTGGTCACTTCATACCCTTTCAAATTGCAGTGGCTGATGCTGCCTTGAAAATCAGAACTGCAGTAACCCCTTCTGGCTCCACAAGATGCCAGTTCAGGGGCAAAGCTTGTTCATTTTGCACTGGCATAAGAGAGAAATACAGCCACATTTAAGGGATTCAATTAATAGGAACACTCTCTAAGATTTTTAAGATTTTATTTTTTTGAGTGTTCTTTGCACAATACATTTGCAACGTGAGATGGGCTACAACAGAGGAAATCAACAGACAAATTAGCAACTGAGTTCTAGAAGATATTCAAGTATTGTATGTAACCTTGAGGAAGTGAAACAATGAATGCCCCCTGAAAATCATCAGCAAGGACCAGAGGAAGGGCATTATACCTGTAAGAACAAATGATTTGCCAAATGAGCATTGGCTTTAATGACTGAGCACAGAATCAAAAGGGTTTGATTTCCCACGGCAGGGTGGGGAGGGAACAGGAAGAGGAGGGCTTGACAGAGTGGCACAAAGCATGGGCTGTTTGGACCAGTAGCTCATGTTTTAGCCACAAAGGGATTTCTGCTTTCCCAGCTCCATCTCTGTTTTGTCAGCACAGGTAGTATTTGTTACATGTTTCCCCTCTATACTAGTACATTCTGAGTTCATGTATGGTTTTTCTTTGCTGAAAAGTGCTTGTTTTGCAAGGTAATATTGTCCAGTATTCAAAGCATTTCTTTCCATAGAAGTTACTAAATACTGGCCTTCTGATAGAACTTCAGCTGTCCATAAGAGCTGCTGGTGTCTGAAATTACTGCAAAGTGTAAGTTAATACTTCCAAATATTTGAAAAGATCACTTTTCAAAAGTTTCATAGGAATAATGACTTTCAAGTAATTTACAGATTTCAAGAATATTTACAGGTACTTTCATCATCTCTTCACAAGTAGCCGTGACATGAATTCAGTAGGAGAATTATAGATGGATTTGCAAAAAGCTACTTAAGAATTATTTGGACCATCCATAACCCTTATCTGGAAACAGAGAGGATTGTACACTGCCATGTGAATAAAGCCTGCTCCATTTCCTATCACTGTGCGTACATTTTCACCTTTACGTGTCTAAAATATGTGTTTGTATTTTCAAACTGAACAAAGACCTTACCTTTCTGACCAAGGAACATGATCCTGCAAGCCCCAGTCATTTCCTTGCACGTCGGCTGGCTTCGAGGGCTGCCAAGGCTTTGAATTCTCCTCCAAGAACAAGAATTTCCCAGTTTGAGGAGGTTTGTTTGGAAGGGACATCAATACAGTGACTGAGCTGAGCATGTACTCAGCACTGCAATCTTAAATCAGCAGCTTGTTTTCCTTTTGCTGACTGACATGTCTGTTTTGGCATTATCCTGAGAGCTGCCGTAACACACAGCCTTTTATCTGGGATTGACAAGGGAAGGAAATTTAACTGGAAAGGGCAACAGTAAACCAGTGATTTTTCCAAGTCACGCGAAGGCCTCCTGGCAGGTAGCGGTTTCCTGGGGATGTGCAAGAGCCCCAGGAAAATGCCATCCAGCCTCTGCCATTCCTTTCTTCCTGCCCCCTCAAACTCTCTTCCCTTTGGCAGCCCCACGAAGGGTTTAACATTTACTCGGAGCCAACGCAGGCAGGACACGAGCCAGCCCAAAGGCAATGGCTTGGCATGGGCAGGAAAAAGCAGCTTGGAGTGTGCCCATCTCCCCTGTTCCCTCCCCTGGGCTCTGCCCGTGTGCCAGGTCAGGTGGGGGCACCAGCGCTGGCAGCACCACACCCACTCCCTCACCTAAAAAAGATTCCAAACCTCTTGAGCTGGTCCTAAGGGCCCCGCTGTTCCCTGCCCCTGTACAGGACACAAGTGCAGGGGGCTCAGGAAAGGAGAGATGGGGGCTCAGGGCTGGCTTGTGGGAGCTGAGCCGCAGCTGGCCCCAGGAATGCTGTGGAAGGGGAGAGAGCCCTGATGCTGAAGTGGGGCTCTGTGCCACAGCAGCTTTGCTGAAGCCACTGGAGGCTCTTTCTCCCCTTGTGGCCATTTCCAGGTCTTTGAAAAACAAGGGTGAGCTCAAGCTGGAAGGGAAGGAGTTTGGGATTTGAAGTGACTGCATCCCACAGGAGTGCCTGGCATCTCAGTCCACTCTGGGCATGCACAACCCATACTTCAGGTGCTCTCCAGTGTCAAGACCTAGGGACACAATCCTTGCTCACACCACTGTGACACTTCTGGGTCATACCTCCTTTCAGAAGTCAGCCAGTGCTATCATCTATACCAACAGGGTTCTCAGAGCACCTCAAATGGTTTCACTCCTCTTTTCCCACCACAGTCACCTTTTCAGAGAGGGAGAAATGAGCCTTCGTGGATGTGCTTATGATATTTCTTCGTAACTGTAGCAGTTAATGAGAATTCATCCCAAGCCCAAGCGAGTGACTGAAAGCTGCTGCCATCTGAAAGCTCGGTGGTGGCCTGCATGAAATAATGAATGGAATTACTCCAGCTAGCGGCAAATATTTAGAAACAAAACAAAACACACCATTTTGGCTGGGACTGAAGGGGCTGCCTCTGAAGTTGGCTGTTTACAATGTCTCTGAAAAGCAGGGTATGTTGCACATATATGATATGCTCACATAAATTCAATCGGTAGAAAAGCAAAAGGATGCAGCATTCTTGGCAATCTCATCCGAGACACAAGATTACGTTGTATCATAAATTGTATATAAGAGAACAAATCGATCGGTGCTGAACATCTCAATAAACTCATTGTCTTTAATTAAAATTTGGTTTCAGAGCATTAAAATACATGAATGGCAGAAATATTTTCTTCTAAAATGCACCTATTCAAAGAGGGTTTTTTCAGTTAATAATAGAAAAACCTAAAGATTTCATTGTTTTGAGTTGTAAGTGGATTGGTAAGAACAATTCAGTGACTTATTTAGTGGGATCACAGTTTGATCTATACAAAAAATTATGCCACGAGAAATTATTTCCCATGAGCTTAGTCGTTAGGATGGAATAATTTCTCTTCCTTTTGATACTTTCCAAATAGTTTTTGAGAAATAAATATGATCAAATGGCTTAGGTGCCCTTTGCTGCCTTCTTTAGCATTTCCCCAAAGTGAGGGCTTGGGAGTAAACAGTTTCCTTTAAACAATCATTAGCACTACGGTACTTGAAAACACAGCCCCAGGCCCTTGCTGGAGACAGGAGCAAGAGTGCTCAGTTAACTGGCTTGCACTGGAACCACAGCGGGCAGCTCGGGCTCCCCTTCTGAGCACACCCCTCGGGACTCTGGTGTTCAAAGGCACTGGACACCTGATAGTCCTCCTGGCCAATCTCGGCTCTGTTGGAAAAAAGGCATTTCATTCTTTAGCATCTACCTGCAAGCTGAGGTGCTGTCCTAAGTTTTGCTTTAATTGACAACAGACTAAGTTTGGAGCAGCAGCCCGGTGTCCCAAGCCCCAGCTGACCCACCTCTTACTGCTGTGCCGGTGTAACGCAGCGGGGCCGAAAGATGACTCTGCAAGACTTTCGCACTGTCATGGTGTATTTAAGACAAAACTACAATATAAACATTCCAAGAATGGGTTGAGTGGACTACAGATCTACTTGTTCCCACATACAGTTTCAATACGGATCTCAGTGCAGTGCCTAAGACAGTTCATATATCACCAGTGTTGTGAAACAGAAGCAAGAGGGTGCACTTTGTTTTATAAAAAACCCAACAAATAAATTATACATTGAGAGCTATTGCCAAGCTTTACATATAAAAAGTAAAAATACAGTAGTTAGTGTGGCTTTAACAAAACAAATCTAGCTAAAAAAATATTCTTACATACTTTAAAAATAAGTTTGTCCAGTTATATAGGTAGGGGGAGTGTGTGTGTGTGTTTATGGAGCAGAGTGCCCAAGCCAAGCAGTCCAAAGGAGGTGAATTCTGCAGGAGAATCCTGTGGCTCTGGGCTCTGTGGGTGTGGCAGCACTGCAGGGCAGTGCCTGCTCCTCACAGCCAGCAGAACACAGAGCCACTGTGACACCGAGCCGGGTCCTGGCTTTAAGGGGCTGTGCTGAGCTCCTGCATCTCCCCCCAGCACTGCCAGGAGCCACTGCAGCTCTCGCTGGGGTCCCACCAGCTCTGCCTCTGCCACAGCACTGTGGGGAGGGCCCTGCACTCGAGTCTGTGGTGCCAACACCTGGAGCAAACGCACCCGGATCACACCTGTGTCACTGAAAGGCCATCAGCATGGATTGGTCCTATTTTTTGGTTGAAAAGTCATGATTGTCCAGCTGCATTTGAAAGCTGTGACATTACAGTGTCTAACAGCTACATATATATATATATATATATATATGTATACAGATACTACAACTTCCTAAACTCAGAAACACTATGTGCCCAGATAGAGCTTTACATGCTAGCTGGCTGTGGAACAGAGCTGCTAACACTTCACCAGTAGATTTGGGTTGTACCAGAATATGTTCACAATGTGAAAAATACATCCAGTGCAGTTTGTGCAGGACACGCTCATCCCAACAGTAAGTCTTTGCTTTATGAAATGAGAGGGAGCAGGGTGCAGACAAAGGGACAGCAGGCAAGGACTGAAAACAGTTTGTATAGAGAGACCCACACATAGCTGGATTGTTCATCTGAACTCCTCTAACAGGGCTGCAAATTTTCTTGCCAAAGTTGTGTCCAAAAAATTGTCCAAAACATAGCTCTTATACAGCTGTCTGTCTTCAACAAAGTATGAGTAAAATTTAAGTTTAAAATCAAATATATTCAAGCTAATTCATTAACCATGACTGATTAACAGGTAAGTAGGTAATTTATGTCCTATAACTTACCTAATATTAAACTCTATTACCACTGAACTAAAGAAGAGATTCCCTTAATTCTGGTGTAAGAAAGCCTCAATTCCTACATTTTAGTGCCCATTTCCTAAGCCTGTAATCACACACAGCACATGCAGACTCTGATGGTCTTAAATGGATAAGACTGAAATGCATCTCTTCAGGTTAATCAGTTTGAGATAAGGGCTGGGATGCTGTTGTTATTATAAACACCAAGATTTCTATAAAACCTTTTACTTTTAGATCCAATCACTTAGCATTCATTCAGTCATTCATTCATTCATTCCTGTCAACTCTTACAGCTTTTAAGTGGTTGGCAGACCTGCCAACATCCTGACATCAGATTCACACAAAAGTTTTATTTATAAATCTCTTTAAATAAATACCAAAAAATAGACTTTAAGAAAATGCTTGGACCCTACAGCCAATCAATCAATAGCATAGCAATGATAAGAAAATCCTTTTTTCTCAAGTAGCACGCAGGCATTAATTAATTCCTTATTACACTAAATGCAGGAACGAACCGTAGGAAAACCCCTATTTGTGATTGATAAAATGCAGGTGATGAGTAATGCTGTTACCTGCTAGTCAGTCATGATGTAACCTCTGGTGGCAGAATAGTGATGCCAAACTGCAGGATGTTCAGATCACAAACCTGTGTCACCTTGGTCTCGCCAGGCTCCCTATATAAGCAATGATTTGGGTTAGCTAAGTAAGCTACGTCGAGATAAATGGAGTCAATATTTGCTCCAAGTATCAGATATTGCGGGAAAGAGTTGGGTTTGTAGCCCCAAATCTATTAGAAATTGCAAGTTCCCAATTTACCAGTTGAAATGTCTGCATTTTTATGTTAAGTTACTGAAAACTGAGGAAAGCCTCAGCCCTCTGAAGTTTCTCTGTGTGTGCATGTGTGTAATTGCAACATTCCCCTCCAACCACTGCTATCCTGACCATGCTGAAATAACAGTTGGTTATTTGGAACCATTTAGATTTTAGGGGACACACCACACGTTATTTACTTGTTATTTGCTGTGATGGCTCAGGAGGAATCTAAGGATGGTATTCAACACGCAGTGCTGGGAAACTGTAAACTTCTGTTATTCCAGTTTTGGGAGGGATTCAAGCTGACAGTTCACAGAGCTCCTGAACCCAATGGGAAGAGTCAAATATCAAATATGCCTAAGAAAATGCTATTGCATTCTGTCTATTTACAAACCCAACACATGTAGCTGGCGAATGCCAGCTCAGCTGCTGAGCAAACAGATGAATAGCAAGTGCCAAGTTTCCACACACAGTCCTGGCTTTGTGCAGGAAGCAGACTGTTGCAGCCATTGCTTCCCTTTTCCTGCAGGAACTTTGCTGGCAACTGCATTATTAATCCAGACTAAGACATTTGATATTCAAATCGAGAATCTTCTACATTTTAGTAAGCAGTAAGGCTCAGACTTTAAAGTATAAAAAAAGCCAATACTCAACTGGAAGTAGCAGGGAGAGGGCCGAAGGGCTGGGAGCAGGAATGCTGTGCCCAGTCCGGGACAGCGGCTCTGCTCATCCGGCAGTGCGGGAGCGGGCCCTGCCCGCGCTGCTCCGGGGGCCCGCAGCACCTGCCACCAACCCTGAAATCCTGGCTCTTGAGGCAATGGCTACAAATCACTGCCTGCAGAGCCACGCTGGTACGTCAGTCCTATGAGCTTTCTCTGGTCCCTACATTTCTCTATTAAGGCCTCGGGGGTTTTGAGAAGTGGCAGTGGGCCACGTAAAATCCACGTGGCTTCTCCCTTAACACTCATTCAGCATCTTGCAGAAAAGAGCACGAGAGCAACAGCAGCATGAACGCCTTGGTCTGAATGCAGCAGCCTCGCTGGGCCCAGCTTACTTGCACAACCCATAGTGTTTTGGTCCAAACCTTTGTTTACACTGAGACACGTGCACACAGCCAGTGGGCAGAAATGAAGTTGTGCATACAGGTTCTAGAACCAATTTTCACATTTAAGTTTGCTTCTAGGAACCACACACACATAAATATCTATAAACAGCAGCACTATGCAGAAATTACCCTCCAACCTCAGTCATATGTACAAACCTCTTCCTAAGAAAGATCCCAGTTGTTTCATCTGTGCTTCCCTGTTAGATGTGGGATTCATCATCTTAGTTTCTCCTCCCTCTGACTCTGCATTACTTTTTTCACAGGCTGTATCCCCAGGATCCATGTGATGATACTGCTGCCCAGGGCTCAAATGATCTCTGAACTGTACACAATGTACCCCAAACTTCACCTGAGCACCCAAAGACCTTCACCAGCTCTGTGGAGTGTGTGCTCTTACCTTCCTCCTACAGAGAAGTGAATTGCTTACAGGAATTTTTCATCCTTTTTTCCTGTCTTCACCCTATTCTTTCTATTATTTGTTCCACATATAACTATTAGATGACTCTTGGAACAGGATTCAAAGTGGTGTTAAGAACTGATCTAGTTGTACCCTCATGCTGCAAAAACACCTGGTAAATATTCCTGAAGCACACCATCTGGAAAAAACACCCAGAAACAGCATGAAGAGAAACAAGAAAATTCTTTTCCTTTCTAGTCCTAGAAGACAACAAAACTATCAATAATCAGTTCCTGAAGTAAGCTGCACTCACACCTTCACTGCTTTGGCTTTTAAGACACACAGATCTCTAGTCTAAAACGCATGTATTTGAGTCATGTAGGAAATGAAATGATCAGTGTCAAACGTGGGATCTCTGCTGTATTCTGCTAATGCTACAAGCTGTTTGGCAGGTTAATTTGCATTTTCCTGGTTGCAATGAGCAGCAGCTCAAATCCAGACTATGTAGCTGGTCACTGATGGACTAGATTTCCATGCTTTCCAGGTACTATAACAGGGTGTGCAAGGATTATTAAGGGGGTTAAGGCCAAAAAGGAGAGTATGTGTTGGTAAAACAAAGGAAAACCAGAGGGAATAATTACACAGAAGAAAATGTCCTTGGCTGTACGGGACAGTGACCACCATGCAGAGCCCTGTGCACGGCACGGCCACAAGGTGGCCCTGCGAGTTCTCCTCATCCCTGCGATGTTCATTATTCCACAGCCACCAGGGCCCTGTGCTCACACCCCACAGCCCCGAGACACCTTCCAGTAGCACCAGAGCCAGCTCAGGGTAAGGAACAATTAACCCAGCACGAGCAGAACACAACTATTTTCTTTTCCTCACTTCAGAACTAGCTCCAGTGTGACATTTTGCTTCTCCCGAGGGAGAAGATCAAATGTGCATGTGGTTTTACATCCCGGTTCAGGCTGCAATTCCAGTTAGATTGCAATAAATGGAGAAGTCTCTTTCTGGATCCTGGCAAACCAGCCGGCTGTCTGACTCCCGGTTCAGCACGAGTTTGATCCCAAGCAAGTCTTTTGGAAGGATCCCTTGGAGATATGTTAGAAGATCTGAGTTTTTACAAGGTAAGAGTTTCAGAAACTTCTTCTTCTACAGTTCAGTGGTGAGCAAACATTTTGTTCTTGCTGTAGCATCCTCAGTAACTGGGCTAAAGGGGAGGGAAAAAACAAGGCTCTGTAAACACACTCCTCCAAAAAGGTTTGCCATGATGGATTACAAGAGATGAGTATCGCTTTAAAGAGCATTCATGGCTGTTCCCCCTGTAACTTAATGAGGCCAATGGACAAACCTTCCTAATGGACAACTGCAGAAGAGCAAACTGAATCAAATTCAAACAGTGCAGCAGTAGCACCACTGCCATTCTTCTGAGATGGTCACTACAAGGCCTGATGATCTCTGCCATCATTCTGCCTCACCAGCATGGCAGAATGGAATAGCAAGGGAAAAGGCTTCTACCAGTTTGGTTTTCTGACACCCCTACAGCTTGGAAATAACTGGGGGGCATCCCTCTCCACCCCCACCAATCCTCTGGCAGGTACTGAAACACTGTAAAAAGATTTCTCAGAAAATTTTTCTGTACCATAACTTCAGTCCAGTATTAGGACATGTCAGCAGATAAGGAAAGAAACTGAAGTGAAATTACAATATACACACCTCAGCTTATTTGTAATATTTCAAATGCTATAAAGTGAGACAGAACCTCAGTTTATCAGCACAGCACAACAAGGCACTGTGTCTAAATGACCCCTGTAACTGTCAGTGGAAGCAATAAGAGTGCCCACACAGACTTGTGGAGTGAGCTGAGGAGACCTCACCTCGAAAGGACTTCAGGTGTCTGCTGGGATGGTGTCAGTCCAGCTAAGGACATCAGGGTCTCCGTGCTGCCTTTCACTGCCTTCAAAGATAAGGCAACATTATTTCCCAAAGGCCCGTTGGAAATCAGTCCCGTCTGAATGGGGGAGAATGAAACAAGAAACTCAAACACCAGCCAGGACAAGACAAGCTAACTTTCCAATATGATTTACTTATAACTGGCAAAACCAGGATTAATTAAATTCCAGCCTGGGCTTTACTAAATACAAATTCTTTAAGAAGTTTTATGGCATTTACCTGCAGTGCAATACAGCAAAAATGAAGTTTAACTATTAACAGGGTATGTTGTCTGATTTACCGCAGCTGAATTATTCTGCTTTATTTTTGGTCTGGCACATCACTTTAAAGACCTTCAAATTATTAAAAGTTATTGTATTTTACTATTTAACTTGAACTCCCGTTTCCTAATCATGACAAAAGCTTTCTTTTTTTCTCTGTTTGTTAAGAAATGGTCAAGTAACTCACTGGCACTATCCACCTCGGTGTTACAATGGGCTGGGAAGATACCTACAAAACAAACAAGAGCTCCATGAAAAGCTTGAAAGTAGCTGAGAACATTCTCAAAATAGTATTGCCTCCCAAAGCAACACTTCGCCCAAAACAATCTCAGACATTTGTCCCTCGTTAGCCTTTGAATCACTCTAGTGATTAGCAGGATATGTGGCATCCACTAAGCACAGGGCCAGACACTCAGTGGGAGCAGTTTCAACTCAGTGCTCCCTTCCAAAGGAAAGAATCCATCATCTTTTACTGCTTTGTGGACAACCTTAACCCAGAGCACACTACTGTGAAGAGTTTAACGGTCCTGCTTCTTCCCCCTTTCTATTGGTGCATGCAATGTAACTCCATTTCGCCAGCATAGATTTTAAGAGATTTCTTTTTATCTATATAAAAGGGTTGATTTGTATTAAAAGTTTACTTTTCAAGTATTTATTTTGTGTGTATATCAGTATATATACAGACATATACACATGTACATATATTTTCCCACATAATTTCTGAAGCCTTACGTATCCCCAACAGTGTGAGAAGCAGGCTGGCACTTGAAGGTCCTACTAAAGCAGTACTAGAGGTTCCTGTGGCACAGATACAAGCTCACTCTTCAGGTTCCTTCATTTCCCCTACAAAGCTGTAAAGTCTACACCCCTACACCAGCCACCCTGCAGGTGGGGGCCATATGAGCAGTGATCCCTGTCCATCACTTCCTTCCACTGCTGCAGATCCAAGCCTGGCAGACAGACACTAAAGCCAGGGGAGAACTCATGAGTAAAAAACAATGTTATGTGCAAAGGAAGAAGTTTGGGTTTGAAATACATTTACCCGAGGTGCAGCTTCTGTAAAGTCAATTAGATTCTCTGTCAGTGATGTTAAGGAAACGTCCTGGTCATCTGGAGTACTCTATGGAATAAATCAGTTTTGAATTGAATTCCCAGTAGTAACCACATAGGTCTACTGAATACTCTAGTGGCTTCCTGAGTTATAGACCAGTATCTTTAACAAACACCACTGTTTATCAGGCCTATTTTTTCAAGTCTTGCCATTTGATCTTTTTTTACAGCCTTTTAATTTCCCTTATTCTCATCAATGTACTGGAAACAACATTATTCCCACTGTAAGCAAGCAGTGAAACTGTCCCTTTCCCACTGCAAAGGTGGGGTACTGCACCATTCAAAAGGTCAGCAAGGTCTGTGAGCGGGGTGTTTGAACTCAGAAGGTGAAATTTATGATTATTCAGTGGGATCAACTATGTAATACTGGTTTAGAGGCACAACAGCTACAGGGCAGGGTGCTTTAGTCATCCAGAACAAGTTCTCAGTCTGCTCAAGTAAAGGCAGCATAGGTCCAATGCTATTGGATTCTGCTTTTCTTTTGGAGAGGGACAATAGAAAGTTTAATCCCCAAATTTGTGCTCTTCATGGAGTCCAGTTAAAAATTACCTTACAGTAACTAGAATATAACAAATGAACTTTGAATTTAAACTTTTCCTTCTGTGGTTCTTTTGATGGGAACAGCCTATGTCAGAATTTCATCCCTACAGTCTCCTTACTGGAACATAAAATCGTTGGGATGTGAGGGGCTCCCCACCAGTGTAAGAAAAACAATCAGTTTAGAAAAATAAGAGTCACGCCAAGAACCTGAAAGGACACGCAGAAATGGCCTTTGGAAAGATCTGTGCAGTGTCCCTGCCTGCTTCAGAAAGCACTCTGGCATTCCCCAGCCCCTGGCATTCACAGAGTTATGAGAGGCATGCAGCAAGGTCTGCTGGGCTTGCCTGGAGGCATCGGGAGCTCAGAATGTGACACAGAAACCTTCCAGGCTGACAGGTGGTGATACCTTTGAAACAGCAGCCTCCTCAGCTGGAGCCAGATTAGCTGGAATTAGCAGGTCCTCGTGGTTGGAGTCAGCATTGTCCTCATTCAAGGTATTACTGAAAGGGGAAAACATTCTCATTAGCACCCTGCCTGGATAGCATGGAACAGTGCTGCTTCCCAGATAGCTCAAAACCTTGACGCCAGCTCCATGGAGGCAGACAAAGGACTGGTATTTGTATGTTAACGTAAATGCCTTCCAACTACCTCCACAGATTACTGCTCTCTCTCATAGTTCCAGCTACAGCTGTGTATAGACCCAACAGTATCGATGTCTTCTATCTCAAAGGTGTTTCTTCAGCCCTTGTGTCTAATTCGCCTGAAGCCTTTCCTGTCATCCTCTTATCTTCCTCTTTAGAGCCAGGGGCAGCAGGATGTCAGGTATCTCAGTCCTCTCAGAAGACAAAGATTCACTTGCTGCTTGCAAGGATACTCACCCCGAGGCCTGGCCTCCACTGATTAACTGCTGCAACAGTAATTAAAAATGCATCCGTAAACCTGCTTAGTTAGATGTAGCCTAAATGCCCAGCAACTGTTCCTCATATTTTCAGACCTTTTCATGATAATCTCTACGTGGTCCCCTTACCCCAGAAACACGTTTCTCCAGAATCACTTACGAAACAAGGGTGTTTGAAGCAGGGATTGCTCTCAGCAGCTCTCTTGGATCTTGAAATACCGGACTGGTTGCTGGGGGACTGCTCTGTGATTTGCCCAACAGGAGAATGTTCCTGGCACAAACCAACAGAAAACAAACAAAACAGAAAATGGGTACAATCTTCCATGGAAAGCTCTTTATGAATCACTCATTACAGCACAGTTTTGTGATTGCTAATGTACATTTTATTTACAATATCACCCTCTGCTCTTTGAAGTCCGACACACGCATCTTCCCAAATGGACAAGAAATTAGATGTTGTAACCTTTTACACTTTTTCAATGCCTGCAATCCCACTGGACCCTGCAATCAGTTCATATTTAGTAATTCACAGGAAAACAACTGTCACTGTCAGGAGTTTGTACACAATTTTTTTTTCTCCACTAGAAAACAGCTACTGTGAACAGACACATCCCCTCTCCTCACACTGAAGCTGTTCATGTTTCAGAAATACTTAGTGATTGAAATTGCTGTTGCAACAATGGTCATCAAGTATGGAAGAATAAAGAGCATCTGTATTATCTTGTATACAATAAATTTTAGCAATTATAACCCTAAAATATAATTTAGCAATTGTATTTTTTTCATTTAAAACCACTTCACACTCACGAGGTTAAGGTACCCTATGCAAGGTAAAATGCAATGATGACTGAGCCACTGGCAAACCACACTGAACTGCAGGTTCTCGGTTCTGTACTGGGATAACTACACCACATGTTTCTTACAAATCTATTCAGTACCTGGCAGCAGCCTCCTGGATATTGGAATTCTTGACACCCGTCATGCTGTCATCTTTTCCAACCTGAGAGGAAGAAATGGACAGAGACATACATTTCTGATATCCGTTTCCATCTCGTTCTGGGATTCACAGTAGAGCTGAGTGTCTCTATCCCAGCACAAAAACGTGCTGTTCATCTACAGCTCAGGGACTTAGAACATCAATTCTATGTGACAACTTCAGTGCAGAAATAAAAATAATTCACCAACATAGCCAAATAAAATACCATTATTTGCTAAGGAATGTACTACAACATGCAAGAAGCACAGTCTTAGTGACGGAGTAATTGCTTGATTAGAGGGCAACCTTTGGAGGTTACCTGTCTCAATGACCACTCAAACCAGGGCTTGCTCAGGGTCTTGTCCTGTTACCTGTTGAGTTATCATCGAGGACAGAAATTCCTCCTTGGGCAACTGTTCCAGTACAGGACCATTACCACTGTGAAGAAGGGCTGAAAATCTTTCTGACTCTACCTCGGACAGGCTCTTGGAACACCCTTATCTGCAAGGCACCTTCTCCAACATCAGGCAGTTGAAGAGAAATAGAACATTTGAGAGCGTCACAGCCCTGTTCAGTCAAGTATTTACCTTGTGCCCTGCTTCTGCCTGGGCCTTCAGGATATTGCTTTTGAGATCTGCTGGAAGCCACTTTGCTGCTACGATTGGGCTCTCGATTGCATTGTTAAGACATTTATCTGTCAACTTCACCACTTCATCCTAGACATGAAAACATCTTTATCAGAAGCAGTTTCCACATGGACAAGTCTGGGCTGAAGTTTATCAACATCTCTAAATAACAAGGCTCTGAAGCCAGAAGAAAATCAGCAGATTTATACTGAAATGAAAAGGCAATTTTTTCCCTTATTTTGGAACTCGGTTGTAAAGTCACAGCAACACAAAAAGTAAAAAAGCACAATGCTTAAACGTGGATATGCAAAATGCTGTGCTAAAAATACAGTGTGCAAGAAATGAAGTGCATCCTAAAACTGCAGCCTAGTTTACTGATAGGAGATCAATATAACAACCATTATATCATGTCAGTATAGCCTAAGTAAAAGTTGATAATTTACTCTCAAATGCAAGTTGGGAAGATTTTTAATTTAAAATCCACTTACAAATGAGAACAAGAGTTTAATTAATGTGCTACTAACTACCTCTCCCACCACTGATTATATCAGAGCAAACTGGCAGCCAGATACATAATGAAGAGAAATAAGAATGAGATACCTTTCACTACAGTATATTTCATTTTGTGCAGTGCATTTCTTAATTATAAAATGTTAATTAAGCATTCAATCTACTAATTGCTATTTGATTAGTGGCAGAAGTTAATTAGCTGAGTGAAAACTCAACCCTGCGACCTTCCTTCTGAGGGTATGACTCAGCAGGGGGAGACAGAGTCCTGCTTTCCTCACCATATGCCATGGTCTATGGCAGGCTCTTCCCAGGAGGGAAGTGCAGCAGGACTGCCCGGAGCAGGGACAATCCTGCTGCACACAGACTTGCACCAACTGCAGCGTGCCCAGGAGGAATGAATCCCATCAGAGAAAGAGAGAGCAGCGCAGAGGAGTTAAAAAGAGTTGAACACCTGTCCTCCCACTGCTCTCCGTCCACTTTCAGCTTGTCACATTCCCTGGAAACACTGGTGAGAACTTGCAGTTATTTGATCTTTAGAGAGGAGAAAAAACATTGCCTTTTTTTTGTCTCCCTCTAAATCACCTTTTGGGATATCCACATAGGACCTTAGGAGACTATCTAAAGGAGAATCCGTTTTCAAATTTTGACCCCAGTCAGCAAACAACTTCACAAAATATTCAATGGTCACTGTCAACACAAAAAGCTATGAGGACCAACAACCAAGTGCTGCCAATGACTATTGCTGGCAGATTTTAAGAGGTGCACCTTCATGTAATTAATGAAGATTAACAATTAGTAGACACTGAAGTACTTTTATTTTAGAGAAGCTGCTGGAATTGCCAAAAGGAATAATTACAACGGAATTATTATTATTTGTACAGCTGCAGCACCCAACTGTGATAATTTTTAAGTCTTTACACTGGACCTCACTGAATCAGATGCTGTGACAGTACCTGCACAGCATTTTGAATGCATTATTCCACTAATACATTAAATCTGATAATTTTAACTGAGCATTTAACAAGCACACAATGGTGCTTGAAGTACCATTTTAACTTCCTCTCAGCTTCCTCCACCTGAACAATCAATTTAATTAGGTCACTGTGTCTATTAATGATTAGACTCCCTACTTTTGAAAAGCTTAGTAGTATTACAGAATATATTAATTTAGTAGAATATAAGTTTCATACCACCAAGGAAATATTTCCCTCAATATTAATGATCCATTTTTCTCAACCCTGTCTATTTTGTACTTGAAAAAAACACAGGTGTCTCACAGGTTTTTAATGAAAAAAGCATGTAGCTAGAGGGAAAAGCATCCAGCACCTGCTAATGCCTCAAGATGTCTAATTTACAAGACATTTCCGTTGTTCACACAAAGAGTAAAGCTGCTGGGGTTTGTCATTATTCTACCTCATTATTAATGTTTCTTGTTTCCATGGGCTAGACAAACTACACTTGTACTATGTTCTTCAGTCAAAACATGGAGCTAGGCAGCGATGCAAAAAGGCAAGGAGAGATTAAAGGCAGTAACAGGGCATGTGATCCCAATCCTTTGTGCTTTGAGTTGTATTCCTGGTGCCACTAAAAATCACTTTGTGCAGGAAGATGGAGCCTAATACGGGCACATTTTGGAGCAGCTTCCATGTATTTACAGATCACAACAAATTCAGAAAAAGTAAACCCTCAGGTCCTTGCATTTCTGACTTGGGAGCAGCCTTTGAACACGGGCAAACAGGGTGAACCTTTATTGTTCATTTCCCTTCAGAAGCTGATGAAAGCAGAGCGTTGGTGTATTTAAAGCTATTTGCTCTCTTTGTCAGATCTGGTCACTGCACTAGTGAAAGCTGGGAAAGGACAAAGTCGCATTCTTCCATCCCAACAGATTTTGGCAGTGAGCAGCAGGGAAGAATGAAGCCATTCATTCCCTCGCTTCCTCTTTTTCTCTAGAAGAACAGGGGTAGCTAGATAAATATTTCCCCATCAAAGAAATCAATCAGGATTGATTGATTGCAAGTATAGAATTACATAAAGATGACTGTCAGGTCATCTGTCCCCAGATGGAAAACAGCTAAAGATTTTTAATTAACAAAGCTGAAGTGAGTTGGCATATAACAGTGTCATAAACTTCAGGATACAGCTCTGCCTTCATAAGTAGAAAGATAACACTTTCCCCCGATGCATTTTACCAAACCTCTTATGTACTGTAACAGTTTCTACATAGGTAAGTATATTATGCATTGGTAAATCTTAAGTGAGAGGTGCTGAAATTTGTAATCATACACATTCAGAGAGAACACTGCAATACTGCATTCCCTCTGAAATAACAGCAAGCTCCAGGATCTAAGCTTATGGCAAGGTTTTAGTGGATATATAGCAGTCCCATGCAATTCTGCCAGAAGAGGATACCACAAACACTTCTTTTACTAAAAGATTAAAGAAGAAAAGTAAGTACAGGAGAAGAGCCCGTAGGTACATTTTATAACAAACACCATAAATGAAAGTTTCTATTTTTTCTAAAGCAGCCTTCAAAGGCAGGAAACGAAGTATTTTTAATAGTAACTTTTAGGTCACTCTTTTCAGGACTGGTTTCCAAACCATTAACCTTCCTCTCTGAAGGGTGTGCTCATTTGGTGCTACTGTAACCTACACGTCTTTGCAATCTGAAGCATTGGGAATTTCAAGTATGCAGAGAGTCTCTAATCTTTGTCTATCTTTTTTGAACAAACATTCTCAAGTGACTTCTTGGTAAGCTACATCATAGGCAGAAAAGTTTTATTCTATCTCTTCTACCCAAAAAACCCTCAGGTGATCGACTCTTACATTTTCCTAATAAAATCTGCACTTCCTTCTTGAAAGCTGAGCTCTCTTTTACCCACCTATTGGCTTACTGTTGATCCATAATTCTCCGTTATGCAAATGTTCTTGCTCTCTAATCAGGTTACTGTCCCCCCAGTATCTCTAACCTCTAAAGTTACTCAGCACCTCATGTGACAGCAGCTGGATGACTGTAACTGTACTGTATTGGCAGCTGTTTGTTAGATTAGCTCATTACAGGAATCTTAGCTTGCTTATTATAAATCAGCCACGATTTAAAAACCACGGAAACACGTTTGGTCCATTCTCTTCAATTAACCAATTAAATGTTTTTCCCCTCTCTGTCTGAACTGGAGCTCAACAGACTAAAATATTCTCATATAAACTGTGTTCATTTGCTTTAGTTTATGTAGAAGCAGTGTTTCAGCATAACAGGACCTACAGGCTACTGACTAATCTTCTTAGAGAGCTGGTAATCTTTGTAATGCACTCACCAAGCAGAGAGGTGCACCAGGCAGCCCTGACAGCAGCCCTTAAAGGGGACATGAGGCAAGCAGCCTGCAGCACCACCCCCAGCAGCAGCCTTCTCTCACATGGAGGTGAAGAACAAATGCTTAGGAGCGGGCTTAGCGCAAACACACACTGCTAAACACCTCTCCTGGCACCTGGCTCCTGTTACTATTGAGGGAGCAAGAAAAATCATAGCTGCTTCACTCAAAGTTAGATAAATCCTTGGGCCTCCCTGCAAGGGAGGGTCATCCAAACAGAGATAAGACTGCCAGGTGTTTCACTCTCTCTGCTTACCCAAAACATAAAAATCTTCCAAAGCTTTTGCATCAGAGAAAGCAGAATAATGAAAATTAAATTTCACATTTTTTAAAGGTCATTAAAAAAACCCAGAAGAATATCCTGTGTGGGGGCAGTTGTCTGATAACCAGTGAATCTATCAAAGTTCACTGCTGTTGTAAGGGAGGATCCTGGCCTCTCTATCCCTTCTAGCAACACTACTTATTTTCACTATGGCTCTGACATTTCTTTGACCCTTCCATGAACCTATTTAGCTCACTATTTACCGACTTAAAGAACAAACTAAAAACCTAAAGAAACCCAGCACCTCAACAAAAAGTTCAAAACAAAAGCAGGAAAAAAAAATTGTTTGCCAGTTTGTAGATACATTTGTTCACTGAAACCTGCAATGATTCCCGGAAGTGACAGAGGGAAGCTGGGGAAGAGAGTGAAGAGGAAGGAGGGAGAGGAGAGCCCTCACCTTGTTCAGGGCACTCAGGCTTGTACTTTGGCTCAGCTGCCCGTGAAGTGCAGCCTGACTTGCTCAGAGGGATTTGAGAGCAGTAAAACAAACCACATCACTCCTCTCTATGTAAACACAGAGCACTAACACCTACATCAGAGAGCAGGTACAAACTGGTTACTTAACAGGAGGGATGGATCATCGGCAAACTTGACTCAAAACAAAACGTCAGAACAACCTTCTCGGAATGGAGAAATGCCAGCAAAGCAGCTCAGCCCTTCCAAAAAGAAGGGTGAACAACACAACACCATCCAGGTAGTAGCCTACAGCTAAAGACAACTGAGAAACATTTCAGGTGTTTATGCCTTTTATTCCACTAATTTTAGAAAATCTCACCAGGCTGCAGTCTGCACACATGCACTTCTGCCCCCATCTTTATCACACTGCCTCCTCACACCCAGGTTTATATATCATAAAGCATTTGGATCTCCTTTACTATCCCCCAGTATTACTCACTCATAGTCTTAAAAGTCTTGCAAACACACCAAGGCAAGTGGAAGACTTTTCAGAATGATCTGAACAAAATTCAGGGCTGTAGCAGAGGGAATGAAGGCCAAGTACCTGTATGTTTATGTTTACATTGGGACGCTCAATCTGCACGGGGCTGCTGCGCTCTGTCTCCAGCTGTTTCAGTTTTAGGAACGTGTCTTCAAATGCTGAAAAAGACGAAAAAGATATCATCATCCTAATCTTACTGTGGAGTTATTTGACTTGTAATTTGCATTATTCCTGAACACTTATTACATAATTTTGAAGTTGTGCAAAAAAGCACAGGGATGGGAGAATCTACTCGCTCAAGCTTTGGTGCAACTTTCAAGCCTGCAGACTTGTGCACCAAATCACAGCACCTTGCACTCCTGTGAGCTCATTTACCCAGCCATCCTCACAGTGAGGGAGTGAACACAGAATTAATTGCTTAGATGGTTGCACTTCACTGTATTTGTGGACAAAGTCACATCCAATGAAGAACTGACTTTTCCCTTGTATCTCTGTCCTTGTTGTTCCAGTAATGGGTAAAATTGTCCTTATGGATATAAACTAAGGAAGCTTCCTAAAACAGTTCTGCATTTATTGTAAGGAAATAATGTCATTATCAACCTAATAATTTAATCTTGATCTTACACAACGTAATAGGGAAAAATCTGTCAGTTCGCTTACGGTCAGAGTCTGCTTTTTCCGCAGCAGTTTCCTTCGTGTCAGGAGGAGGGCAACTAACAGCCTCTTCTGCATCTCCTGTTGCCAAGCCAACAACTGGACGGCCCACGGCATCATCCACACAAGTTTCTGGCAACTCTGTGCTGTCTAGCAAATCAACAAGAGGTATGCTGCAAAGGCAGAAAGATGGGCAGAGAGACGCACAATCATGTTACCACTCTTCCTGTAACAAGAAAAAGCTTTAACACATGCAATTTATTTTTTCAAGCTGTCTTCTGCTGACCAGACACAATCTAGAAAAACTGTTTCAGGTAACTAAAAGACATTGGCTTTCAGCAAGCTTAAAAAACATGAAAAAGGGAACATTTCATGTCTGTGTAAGTGACTTCATAACAGAACAGGTCCATGCTGCCTGCTGTGTCATCACATAGCAGTAGAAAAAGTGAAGAGAGAAGGAGGGAAATTTTTACCCATTAAATACACTTTCTGGAACAAACATCTGAAGTTTTTCTAACAAACTCAAGGTACCCTTCAGGATTTTAACAAGAGAAAAAGAAAAGTTAGGGGGAGGGAAGTTGGTACCACAAAAAGCTGTTGGTGCAGCACTTCACCCAACACTTGTAAGCAGAAGAGAGGGCAGGAGGGTGCACTGCACAGGTCTGCACTGACACTGTTATGGTCAGGCGTACCTAGAACCACTTTTAGCTTTGTTAACTTAGGCAGAGCCGTGAATGAAACCTTAGCAGTCACAGTGTTTTAAGTGAACCACAGCATGTACTCTGTACCCTGCCAGGATCACTTCTTTCACCTCCTCTGGTTTCTGATGGAAACGTCTCCTTTCTATTTTGCCCTCTGAGTTGTATTTGCAATGAAAAAGTAAAAATAATTATAAAACCAAAAATGATATTATGATGCTTATGTTGTGCAAGCAGTCAGAAATCTCATACATCTCTCTAAACCTTGAGAACAGCTAAAGCTATCCTAACAGCAAACTAGCAAACACAGAAAACACTACTCCACAATGCAATGGTTAATCAGACAGCCTGGGCACACAACTGCAGCTTTACTGCTGCCCAGCTCAACCAACAATCACCCTCACAGTCTGGGTACAATACTGGTTTAAGAAAAAGAATCTAACAATCTCTTTTGCAAGTCTTGTCCCAAATATGAGAACAATGATACCAAGCCCATACTCACCACAACAGAACCTACCCTCAAAGCAAACAAGTTTTCCACTTGACAGTTTAGACCAGCTTCTCCCCTACCACTACTAGGTTAATGTCTCATTCCTCTCTCCAGCCCCTGGAATCTGGAAGCAGTGCCCTATTGTCAGTAGAAGCTCCAGGAAAAAACTCCTTCCCTCCAGCTCAAGCACACAAAAAGAATCCTTTCAATGTTAACTATATACCTCTGAAACAGATTACAGGATATCACCGTTTTAGTGCTAATAATGTACGAATCATTGTAAGTCAATTAATTGCTGTGAGGCCAATTGAGGCCACTGGCTTGATTCTCTTACAGCACTGGAATAAGAAGCTACTAGCAAAGCAAATAATTGGAAATTTTTTCAATCTCCTGTGCAGCCTCTCTCTGCGCCACTGATGGGAAAAGGCAAACAGCAGACAGTCTTGCAGAGAGGGAATAATGGATACAGTGATTTAATTGTCAGAACTAACAGACAGGAATAGATGCTCTTCCAATTAAGGCAACAAAGAAAGTGAGACTGAATCCCATACCTTACTATGCTAATACATGAGTGAAAATGTTTTATAATCTTCACATGGAGACAACAATTTTCTTCCTATTTTCTGACAGCTTTCTGTAAATAGTCTCCAAAAACTTTAATATGGCAACCATTATAAGAAGGTCAGATTTTACCTACAGCATGGAGTTGCTGACATCATGACATTTTGAAGCAACTTGGCATTAGCCAAGATAAACCCAAGGAAGCCTCCTAAGCCAAGACTGAAGTCGGAATTGACCCCATCTTGTCTTCAGACCCACTGAAACACCTCCTCAGCCACCCTGAGATGGGCAGTGAACTAGAGGAAAGAGGAAACTTGGGAGATCCTCAGGAATTTGCAGGCATGAGTTCTCCAAAGAGCATTAAAACCTTTGAAGCCTCCCAGACTCTTCACCCTCTTCAGAGGGCCAGCAGGAAGATTACCAGGTAAGCTTAATAAATGGCCAAACTACGGAAGCAAAAAGCACAAGAAACTTAAACCACTGCACAGAATTTCTGACACCTCTTACAAAACACTGATGAACTGGCACACCAGCCACAAGGGAAATTGTCAAAGGCTTCCCAGGAAAAGCAGGGCTTCTACAAGTCAGCTCCCAGTACTCAGGAATGGAACAGGCATTAGCCTTTCACATTCCTGCATTTACCCACATGCAAAGTTCAAAATGTCCCTTTGTAAAGTAGTAAGTGCCAGGCTTTATGTCTTCAAATCAACTTCTACCAGCATATTTTACAAAATACTCCCTGGGAAATGCTGATAAAATATACCAGGAGTTCAAGCCATATAAATAATTATGAATATAGGAATCATGAAGATAGTGCATGTAAAGGTTTGAGAACCCACTAATAAGTCATTACATGCTCAGGGAGCCCACACAGTCAAGGGAGTAGCTACTATATTATCCCTTCTTTTTGACTGACCAATATATTGGTATAAATATGTACCACACGGCATCATGGCATCACTACAAAAGAGGTTGTTCTCTTGGAAACAATCTGATTTCCAACAGCATGGAGTACCATGCAAGCTCATTTATTTTTTTCAAACTAGTAGTGACACAGAATAGTCTCTCACATAGACTCTGCAAGGTAGTACAACAGTATGAAATTCTTTGTTAATTTCCTTAATTTTGAGGCAGCCAATGTTGTAACTGAAGGTAAGAGTACTGGATTTGAGCCTTTTCAAATTGTTTTCTCCTAAACAAAAATGCAAAATATTAAAAAAAAAAAAAAGAGCTTCATTTTCCAAGTGAGGACAGCAAAATGAAAAATTCTGGGGATGTAAGATCCTACAAATGGAGACAGCTCACACACATTCAGTTTCTAATCAAGCAAGTCCCATATTCCAAGACTTCTGCTGTCCCCCATTTGTTTGAAGATAATTGCAAATACTGACACAGCATAATATATACAAGTCAACAACTACAGGAAAGGAAAGAAAAAACATGCTTAGGAAAATGTTCTGGCAGAACCTTTGAGCATATTAAGCAAGGATCTGTCACCACAGAAAGACATCCATGTGCTTCCTCAATGCAATTCATAGAGGACCTGTCCTCTAGTGACCCATCCCTGTAAAAATGCAGCTTGGTGGTGGTGGTACCAGTGTGATACAATTTCTCTGCTATTGTGAGGTGTCTCCCCCTCTAATAGAGACTAGAATAATTCTCCCCAAGCCATGAAGTCTTACCAAAATAATCCCAGCAGAGGAAAATGGACCCTCATCAGGATGTATGCAAGAGTCAGAGCCATGTAACAAAAGCATGCAACATGTATCATACTGAAACAAACCAGTTCTAAAGGCAGGTGGGTTTAGGCTGCTTCCCCTATCCTGAATCAGTCATGGAAAAAATCTACAAAAACCTGAGCCACAGCTTTGATTACCAAACTCGCCATGAATCCCAGGGCAGTCCATGACCATCATTAGGGTCTCCAGCCCTCTGCTCAGCACTGGTGAGACACCCTGGAGTGCTGAGCCCAGCTCTGGGCTCCCAGGACAAGAGACACATGGATATACAGGAGGGAGTGCAGCAAAAGGCCACAAGGACAAAAAAGGGTCTGGAGCATCTGAGCTAGGAGGCGAGCCTGAGAGCTGGGACTGTTCAGCCTGGAGAGGAGAAAGCTCAGGAGGATCTCACCACTGTGTATAAAAACCTGATGGAGGGAGTAGAGAACAGCCAAACTCTTCTCAAGGCAGCCCAGAGAAAGGACAAGAGGCAATGGACACAAACCAAAATACAGAAAATTCCACTCTAAACACAAGAAAAAACCTGACTCTTCTTCCTGTGAGGTTGGTGAAAACAGGTCTCTGAAGGGTGTTAAGTCTCCATCCTTGGAGATACTCAAAACCTGGCTGGCACAGTCCTGAACAAGCTGCTCTACTCAGCTCTGCTCTTACCATGGGAATGGACAGCATGATCTCCAGGGGCATCCTCCAGCTTCAGCTATTGTTTAATTCTGTGACAGCTACGCAAAAATTCTATGATACCTGAGGATTCAGCCACTACTTGCAGTGGCCTGACCTCAACAAAAGCACACCTGAACTTAAAACTCTGCAATAAAACAGTCACTTGTTATTGCAGCAGTGTTCTTGCATTTTAAATACAAAACTAACCCAAGTTCCTCCATTCAAATTAGTGGCTTCTTCTCCCTCGACCACACAGACATACACAGACATTATATGATATTGTAAAGTTAAACAACCTGTTTTCATTTGCATATTCTTAGGCAACTTTATAAATAAGAAAGAAACAAATGGGTTTGCTTCACTCCAGAAGTTTACAACATCCACCATCCAAAACCTAAAACCAAAAAGAGCACAAGAGATTGCTCCTATTAACTCGGTAGATCTCACAGATCTTTAGTATACAGCTTACTCATAATTTTTCTTAAGCAGAGTTGTAAAATAGAGACTCACACTTAATTAGCAAACTATTTCCCCTCATCAGATATGGGGGTGAGGAGGCCAAAATATCTCAGGCAATATTAAGTTATGTCCTGGCTGACACTTACTTTCTTGGTTCTTCAGGTCTGCATATCTGAAAACAGTGGTTTTTTATTTCTGAGCTCTGTGGCAATTTGAAACATGGTGAAACAATTTGAAAATCATTCAAACAACTCCTTTATCCTAAAAGCTAAATATAAATTCATTCAAAAAGCCCTCTGTTACAACTTTTCCTCTTTTTTTTTTTTAAAGGAAAAGAATATTGCAATTTAAAAGCAACAAACTTCAGAAAACACAAGAAAACACAGCGTGTTCAAGGGTAAAGTTTTGTTCCTCATATTGTTAAAGGCCCCCAAGAACACCAATGAGCCATGAAGCTGGAGTCTTAACCTCCAGCTTAACAATTAACCTCGTGAATCATATGGCAGGACTGGTGTTTGTCAGGAAATATTTGTTTCTTTTCAACTGGACCAGAGAAGCACAAAAGAAAGAAAAATTTGTAAAAAGCAACAAATTAAAAAAAAAAAAATTACTCTGACTTGTTGAGAGTTCTGATAAATTTATTCTCAAAAAATTGAAAATAATTCTATTCCATTTCCAAACAGTATTTTTCAGAAGAGGTCTTACTGAGGAAAAAAAAAGGTTAGTGTTCAGATCAACCACGTATCTTAGATATTTTTATATGATCATAGTTCAAAAGGAGGGGCAATTACATCTTCTATTTCTCTTAGATTTTTGAAGCCGTATTATAACCCACTCGTTGCATATGTAGTGACCTCCTGCATGGCTCTCAAAGATAAAGCCAGCTTAAAAAACGAATCTTTCCGTCATTAAGAAAAACTTTAAGACAATTTAAAAAATATATCTATCTATATGCATACATAGATAGATATATACTGTTTTTAACGTAAGAGCGATGTGTGGCTTCTGGTCTATATGTTGTTTTTCTTTAAAGACTAAATACCAAGAGCACAATCTGCAGAGCCTTTGTAATAAAAGCTTTTGTCCCTCTACAGTCAGCTTTGGGTCCGTTGTCCTTATCCCAGAGGGAGCTCAGGAGGTCATTTCCCAGCCTGGGCTGGAAAGCGGTCCCGAGCTCCAGCAGGGCCCGTGTCTCACAGGCTGGTCATGGTGCTCTGGGCAGTGCAGGCACCGGCGCCGCCGTGCAGCCCCGCGTTCCTGGCGTTGCGCTCACGGACGAACGCGGGGCACGGTCCGTCCGCAGCGTGGCTCCTCGGCGGGGCCCACGCCTCCCACGCGGCTCCACCACGGTGACAGCGGCCGGCGGCGTCAGGGGGCCTGGAGCGTTGGGGAGCGGGAGGGGGAGAATTAGTCAGAGGGCACGGAGGAGCAAGAGGGTGGAGAAGTAAAGCAAAGGTGAGGACAAGAAGATTGATGCAAAAAGATGAGGAAAAGGAGCATTCCTGGAAGGTGAATACCGAAGGGAAGAGGCATGCAAGTACACGTGCACGTGACGACACTGCCAAATAAACCCTTTTTCTGCAAAGCATCATGCAGGTTTTTGCACAAATCTGAATTGACAAATTAAGCTCTCTCATGTACGTTGCTTACACTTCCCAAATGTAAAGCACTTCGTATTTCAAAACACTTCACAGAACTAAGCAAGAATCATGTGCATTTTACAGATGGGAGAAAATAATATGATGGAGGAGCAGACCTCTGAAGTATATGGCACATTTTATTTGCAGAAAACAAGTTTAAGTGGCAGCTCCAAATGTACACCTGAAACAAAGATCTATAAGCAATACCAGTTTTCAAAGTGACTGGAAAGGGCAGATTCTAAAGCAAATTTACAAAAAAAAGGAGAAGAAAATAGAAGCTCAGAAAAAAGGAACATTACTGCGCAAGAGCAAACAGTAGAGCAAACAAATCATCCACAATTTAGGTGACTAAGGGACTAACACTACTGAAGATGTTGCTTGCAGCTATAACTTGCATTAACATTAAAAATTTAGTTGGAAAAGAACCATTTAAAAAAAGGTCACAACACAAACTAAGACTTCACTTTCTATTTTTGCATATGAAGGCATAATGGTTTGTAAATTTTAAATTTAGACTTCCTAAAATCAAACCCACAGAAATGCCGTGCAGTTATGGCCAGTCTTTGCCACAGTTGGAATAAAGTCCTCCAAAAGCTAGAAAGAGGAGCAAGGAAGAACACTCATCACTTTAAACAATGTTTTGAAAAATATTATTACGCAGGAGCCCCTAGCCAGGAAACTGGAAGGCTTTAGGCACAAGAATCTCCAAAGCAGCAGGGATAACCAATTGACTGAAAACAGCCAGATTTTAAAATACTTTAAAAATGGACAATGATCTGTTAACTGTTGTCTGTGCAGCACTAGGATCCTTCACTGGTATGTTTTAGGAGAGGCTGATACAAGGTACAGTCACATATCAAAAAAAAGTGCTTGGAAAAAAGCACTTCATAAACTATGGGAAGCAAGGAAATTCCTAAAACAAAGGTTATTCCTTCAATTTAATGTAAAAGATCTGACTTAATGAGCCAAATCTAAACAAAGTGGAAGGATTGTTGCTGTTCACACAGAGGGGTCAGATGGCTTTCAGCTCAAATTCCACCTTCTCATGTTCCAGAACAGCCAAGTAGACAGCTGAGTTGAAAGATCACACGTGTTAAGGCAGGCAAGCAGAAAAGCATGCAGGATTCACAACAGCAGTAAATGATTAACGTTCAGGGATAGTCCTCCTTTAGAAAAGAGACAGGATTTATACAAAGGTCACCCATGTGTAAATTCAGAATTTTGGTTTTTGTGAAATACACTGAGGAAGTGACCCGTAAATACTGAGGGCTCCAATCCCCAACAGTTCATTCCTTTAATTTACCACTTCTCTCATGTATGTGGCTACATCCGCCAACAACAAAAAAATTTCCCTACTCATCCCACACTAAGGAAGTAAATATTAAACCTTTGTCTCCTGTCCTATCTTAGCACAAAAAGAGCTTCCTGGGGAAAGACTAAACTTAGAAATTGTGACACAAATCATGTTTTAGGTTTTCCAGACTTGCAGCTAATATTCCAGACCATTTTCAGATCCTACAGACCAGTACAGCTTTCCTGTACTGACAAGTCTACAGGAATAAAACAAAGTAAAAAAACCAAAAAGCCAACAAAAAACAACCCAAAGAAAGAAACCCAGAAATACTAAAATCCTTCCTATCTGGCAAAGTACTTTCTACAGTCTGGCACAAATGCTGTTGGCAGCTGCCACATTCACATTTTAAATTAAAGGAAACATTGACATTAGGAAGGGATCTAAGCTGCGAGGTAGCCAATACAGGCATCTGCCAAGCAGAGTACAGAAACCCAGGAGGTCAGGACCTTACTTCTAAACCCCTTCAATCTAACTATCTACAAAATTCACAGCCCAAAAGATTTTGGTGCTCTCAGCAATCTTTGGCAAGCTCTCTCTAAAAGAAGACTATTTTTCTGACAGAAAGCAAAGATAATTCATGCAGAAACAGGCCAATTAAAGACAGTAGCAGTTGAAAGGAGATCTTGTTAGCAGCACCGAGACACCCTTGCAGGCACAATAGCCAAGTTACAGCCCCCAGCAATAAATATGTATGTTCTGGCAATTACATGAACCTAACCCCACTTCCCGTCTAGGAAACCAGAATGTAGCTCAACTCCTGACTAAGCTCCAAACTGCTGTCTTTTTTCTACAGCTGGATTTGCCCTTTATTACAGGCAGTACTGTTTCCAGTGAACACACTAAGACCAGAAGACAACTACTTTCAATAACAATGTCTCAAAGAAACGTAACACAGACACAGTAGAAGCACTGCACTCTCAATTAAAATGCATCAGTTGCCACGAAGCTTGTTTTCTTTAGGACACACTGTTTTGGGTTACGTGCAGGTGTATTTTGCACTCACTCCCACTCTTCTATACAAATGCTACATCCTGCAGCAGCTGGCGTGTAAGCTGAGATTCCCGGACAAGGTTAAGACAGACAGGCTCAAGTTCTCAATCCTAAAAATAGGCATAACAAACCCAAAACTGAAACAGAGTGGCTATAGAGCCCTCTCTGCTTCAGAACCAAAGCAGCGGGATTTCAGTCAGCAACAGCAGCCTTGCAGACATGAGAAGGAATATTAGCCACAAATCAGATACCCAAGAAGAGCCGTCTGGAGCAAAGTCAAACATTTCCACCAAAGGAAATACAGGTGTCTAGCACTCATCTTGCAATTAGGCCAAAAGAATCAAAATAAAACCATATTGAGAATGCTGAAGAATAAAGAAGCCACCACCTTTCACCCACCACCACGGAAGGAATCGAGCGATCAACAGGATCCCACCACAGACAAGCACAGATTTCAGATACTAGATAAATCAAGGGCAAAAGAAAGAAAAACAGCATTGATCACATGTTCTGATTGAAATGTCAATAAAATGCAACTCAAAGCAGAATTACCATTCCCCTTATCATTCAAAATTGATAGTATTAAAAGTCCTTAAATGAAAACAATTTACAAAATTAAAGTACATTTGTCATGGTACTGTTAGAAACAGGTATCATCTACTTGTAAGAGATTCTGAAGCAAAGCAGGTTCATATGCCTGACAATGGGAGAAAGGGTTTTTCTCTTGAGGGCTGAAACTGCTTAGGATAAGAGCTTTCATGTCATTCCATTCCACCACTACTGCTCCTGATTAGTCTGGCAGAAGCCAGAATTTCCCTTCTCGGATAAGCCATAGGCACAAGAAGCCAAAGAAGTTAAGACGACCTGTGCACAAGTACCAGGTAGATATATGCCAGTTTTGGTTTGAAAATAGCTTTGCAATATAGAATTTATCCTAAAGAAAGGATAAATGACATGCACATTTATCTATCTTCAAACAAATCCTCTTCATTTTGAGATGCATCTAATCCATAAAACAGATACTCTGATTACATGAAATTAGAGCTCTTATCTTCAGCTAGTGTCATTTTCCTCAAGCTCCCATTCTACCCAAGCTCATGAGAAAAGTCAGCTTGCCTATTTCAGAAGGTTCAAAAAACAATTCACAAGGATACCAGTTCACAAGGTTCTGTATCATTCTAAGGATCAGGGTAAGTCCTTGAGCCCCATGACACCAAGCAAAGACTTACAAGGTTATGGCAAATGAGAAGGACCCAACTCTCTCCAAGACTTGAAAATGCTACTCCTGACTTAATTCCTTTAGCCCTTGAAGAAATTTTTTTTGGTTGCAAGTGACTAAGCCCGTTGTCCTCACCTCTCCACACACAATGCAAAGGAAGAAATCTGCTGCATCATCCCTAACCTGATTGTCAACTTACATTACAGATACAAGGATGGCAGCTTATTTAAGTACAGATAAAGGAAAAGCTACTTGAATCATGTGAAAGCAAGTAAAATTCATTTCCCAGCAAAGCTGAACATACCACTTCTTATCTTGCTGGCTGGCTCCTGGGCTCCTTTGGAGGTTTTCTATTTCCACTAAGACTGGTGCAGAAGGAACCGCTGTTAGGACAGGTAGGTTTGGCTTTGCATTCCAGCTCTTTGGAGACAGAGTATAAACAAGTTATTATACACATATTAATGAAGTGAGGACACATCATAGAGAACAAAACATATCAACACTTCTTCTTAAGCACAAAGCTAAAGCAAGGCCATTTTCTTCCCTTACTTCCCTTGCACTGGATAGCTACGCCCAACCTTTTCCAGCACTGTACACAGTTAGTAGTTAACTGCAACATTCAATTGGTCAATCACTGGATTTCAAGAGCAAATAATAAAATCCTCAGATCTGTTGAGACACATAAAAACTGCCTTTAGAAAGAATGAAAGAGAGTCCTTACTTGTGATCCATTAGTTTGGCTGATAACAGCATTATTTGCGGCACTGAAAGACAAGAATAATTTAAAACAGAATCAGATAAACAAACTGCTTTTGCAGGCTGGTAAAACTGTAAGGACTTTCAGAAAGAAACAGAGTCTAAGATATTTCCAAAGTATTAATCTCTTCTCAAAAACACCTTAAAAGCTTCTGCTTCAGGTCAGTTGTCTCATTCGAGGTAACTAAGGGTATCAAGTAATTTTTTCTTAGTTCAAGCTGTAGTTTATCTGTAAGTCACCTGTTTTTAACTCTTCCTTTCCTAAACCAGTTTGGTTTTAAAAAGTCTTCCTGATTCAGCAGTAAGATGTGGCACTTTCTAAAGCAAAAAATATATAATTTTAGTTAAAACACCCAGCAAAATGTCAAAAGCTCACCTACATGCTGTAGATATTATGTTTGTTCCATAACTAGAACCCTCCTGATTTGAAGTTTCATATCACAAAAGTTTATCAGAAAAATTAATGAGTTTCTTCTGCATAGTAGCTCTAATGGACTTAAAAGCAGCTATTCAAACTTACATGCACAGCAACTCAGCACAGCATTAATAATAATAATAATTTTGTATTATTAAATATTTACTATATTTGATAAATTAAATAAGGCCCGTATCCCTATTCTTGATGATTTCTGAATATGCAAGAGACATTTCACATTTTTGAGAGACTTAAAAGCAATAATTATGCATTATAGATCTCATGCAAAGCCAACTTCTTCCCCAGACTTCTAATCTTTTTTTAAAAGTTCCCATCTCCTACGACCCATTAATTTTCTGATTTATGGTCTGGACAACAGCTATCCAACCCGGCAAGCTGACAATTCAAATACATTTCTGTATTTACTTCAGTGACTCTTTGGAATTATTTTATTTAAAACACCATAATGTCAACACTGAACAAGCTGTTCCTTGCCTGTTTCCCCCTTCACCCCTTCTCTACTGAGAGAATGTGGAGGCTACCCCAGAACTAACAGAAACATTAAGAAATGCCTTCCGAGTAGCACATTCCCCTGTGCTGGGTTAGCACAAAAGAATGGAAGAACATACATCTTTCATGATGCATTTCAATTAGCAGCACTGGAGTGTAGAGTTTCAGAAATGGCATAGCTTGCTGTGGAGACACAACAGTGCCACACCTAAGTGCAGATCAGGAGACCGCAGTCTTATCAGGAGGAGAAACTGCACATGAAGTTTCTCTTCCCACTCTCAGAATGACCTAAGCAGCCTGAAACTCAGAGAAGGGCATGACAACACAGCATGACAAGAGCACTAATAAATCAAACAGTCACTTTTTGCATGCAGAGGATCTTAATAACTCCCAGTTTGGAAGAGTACTTTCCCGTTGTATAAAAAGAAAAAACAATATAGGAAGTCACAGAGAGTAACTGCAGCCTTGTCCCCACACTTCCTAGACTTTTCCCCCTCTCGTGCAAGAATCAGCCCTACTACTACAGACAGAAAATGCTGGGCTGTATTAAACCTGTTGTTTTGAAATGTTATTTTGGCATTCCTTATCCACCTCACCATGGTGCTTAAAATTTATTAATATCTTCTTCTTAAAAAAAAAACTGCTTGCAACTTATCATTGTAGTGTTCACAAGTTATTAGGGCAAAGGACAGAAACCACTACTGACTGATCTAAGTTTCTTCACTACAAGGTAGTTCCTTTTAACCTGGTTTCCTCTCTTCCCTTAAGGAAGGGTATGAAAATTACATGATTCAGATACATATGAGTAATTTACATTGCAACAGCAAGTATGAACCGACACATCCAGGAAGATTTTTGGTATAGAAATAAAGAACCAAAGGGCTTCCCTTTCAATGCTGAATAAAAATAAATGCAAGTGTAATACAGAACATAAAACCATCTACTTATTTCAAAAATATTAATTTTACTGTCTTTTCTCAGTCTTTGACCTTCACTTGATGACGTATTTAAGTCACACAGCCAGAGCAGGAAGATTTCAGGAAGAACACCTCCTCACACAGTTCTACCTGATCTCTTTACATGGCAGCACATGAACTGCAGCTCATATCCAGCAAGAACCATAGCTAGCAATAAACAAACTTCTTTGTTCGCTAGTAAACAAGTCTGGCAAAATTGTCTATGTGACAGCAACACAGGAGCTTTGCTCTGAACACCAGCTTTTACGTAAAGCAAACAAACACTATACCCATGGCAAAACCACAGTTAAGAGGCCAACACACTATATCCTCCTTCTGCAGACATGTGCTCAAGTACAGGTGCCACACATCAAAGACAGAAATTCAAATATCAGAATGCATCTTACCTTGTTTCTTCCAGTTTAGCAGTGTATGCTGCAAAAATATAAAGCATTAATTAAAATTTAGTTTATAATTAGGTTATCAGTTAAATATTAATTATATGATTAATAAAAATAGCTGAGCACTACCTAAGAGTAGGCAACCAAAAGAGCAAAAGTTGAACCTTTTTTTATGCTGACTGAGACATCCCATTTATAATATGTGAAAACCAAAATCTAAATCGGAAAATAAAATAATCTGAAGAGCAAGCCAAAATCAGATTTAATCAAGTATGTGAAGGCAGACATGGCTGTCAGATCATGATAATGAAGTGCAACTCCTAACAACAATGAAAAAAAATCTCAACAACAAAAACTTGAAACTCAATTCATTAATTTTAAATACTATAATTAATATATCACTGTTTCCTGGACCCAGGTTTCCCATCTTCATACTGAGACCTACTGTATAATTTTCATGGGTGTCTTACTTGCTAGGCAAGCTGGCTTGAACATACTTTGAACACAAGCTTTTTCTGATAAATACATGAGGTCTCTTAAACAAGTCAAAGAAAACCTAATTCTCACACTGGATTATACTTCTCAGAATGGAAGTTCTTTTACCTTTCATTTGCAGTGTTCGTCTTGAGTATCTCTTGCTGGGCCTTCTTTCAAAGGATGCTGACCTTCTGGCTTTGTTGGTCTTTGTGGTTTGATACTCCGTTTTCCCACTAAAAATGCCATGTAAAAGTATAAAGTAGTAAAATAAATCACTTATTTTTAATGACAGAATAGAGACACTGCTCATCAAGACATCACATTTCTATTTTAAATTCATAGCTTACTATCTGATGTCAGTTCTAATAAAACATCCCACACTTCACACCTCAAAAGGCATTCCACAAAAGAGGGAAAGAGTTTTAGAAACATTCTCTTCTTCACCACATTTCCCCAAGACAAATGGCAGAAGCAATGACTTTTTAAACATTAAGTTGCTGATAAAAGCACGCTTGCCCTTTGCACATTTCTGTGGTCCCAGTGCATGAGGTTTGGGAGAAACTGAAAATTCTAGAGGAGAATAAAGCTTAAGTAATACTGCCAAAAGTCATAGAGAAAGATGGTAATAGGAGTAAAACTCAGCATCCAGGAAAAGCAAGGAATGACAGAAGGTACGTGCCAAATGCCAGATGACACTGACCTGTACCGGAAGCGAGATCCCAAGCGAATGAAGCCAGATCGACTGGAGCTTTTCTGGACAGGACCTCGGAGCCGGAAGAAGGCATGGTGCTCCACTGCACATTTCCACAAGTGTTTGCAGGCTTTGGGATGATCCAGTCTAAAGACAAAAGTGTGCTCCTGCTCCTTTCCCTTAAAGCACACAAAGCACACAAAGCACACTGACAACCTACATGGGGCTTGAATAAATCAAAGCTAAAATTCCATGCAAGCCAAATGAAATTTGTTTTTTATGATTCCTAATATGTATAGTTTTAAAAATGCTTTAGGCAGAAAAATCAACCTTTTCAGAAGCTATAATGAACAACTGCTACATTGTCTAAGGCTGGAAAGGAGTCCATACATTTAACAAGTCTGAATAACTACAAATAAAAGACACCATTACAACAGGAAGATACTTGTTGATGAGGCTCACAGTTTCACTTCCAAATCTAATCTCCTCAAATTACCAATGCTCACTTTTTAATTGTCTCAGCTGTATGCAATTTCTTCCCCATAGGAATAATTCTGAAACCTGCTTAAGTAATTCATTCTACTGAATGAGGTATGTGGGGTATTTTTCTGAACTTCTTGCACAATGCATGCTGTTTCCAAAGTATCTGCTTTAGTTTCACCCGCTGTTTTCTTTTTAAAAAATAGGTGATGAAAAAATTTATTTTTTATTTAAGTCCCTGCATTTCCCTCCTGCCCCCAAGTCACAACCAAAAATCTTTTAGGCATCTACATTAATTTGCAAAACTGAAATATAAGGAAAGAGATTAAGGAGTATGTAAACTAATACTGTATAATCAAGACTGAGATTTAACTAAACAAATATTTATCTACCTGTTCATCATCTTCAACAACAACCAGAGTGAGTTTGTTCTTCTTGAAGTCAAGCCTTGTTATCTTTGGCCTGCCAGATGAACAGAAAGTGCAGGTTATGTCTAACTTTCAGTAACTTACTGAGAAAGTACCTCATGTTCATGGTGTTTGCATAACCCAAACAAATTTTTCTCTTTTTTTGCTATCATAAAAGAAACAAAAGAACCAAAATCAAAAATAGATTTTAACGTACAATCAGAGAGCTTACCAGAAAAACAAACCAATCTTCGTGTCTCCTTCAAAGACAAGAACTCCTGTAGGTGTTAGTCCCAGGCTGTAATCATTGCCATCTCTTGCCTAATTGCCACAAAATAAAAATTATATTCATTTTTGTGTTTGACCCTCTATCCAATTTACTACAGTGATTCATGTAGTTTGTTTGCCCAGTGTTGTAATTACACACATGTCTGCTTATCTTATACAACAAAACTCTTGTGTTTTGATGATCTTACAAAATGGATTTTTCTTGTTTGCAACCCTTCAATAAGGCTGACTAAAGAGGAAAATAAAGTTTCTTGATTTGTCTGTGTAATAAAGACATCCTTACACATTTGCTGCACTTGCTCCTCCACAGGAGATCTATGCTTATTTGTAGTTCTTCAGCTGGCAGCTAACTGGACCTCAGCAAATTTTAATTACTATGATTTTTCACAAAACTCTTAAGTCTAAATACAAACTGTAGTACATACTTCCACATCAATCACACACAACACAGAGCAGATATGCTTGGACTCAAGTTATACCTTCTAGAAATATATACCAAAAAATGGAATGTTGCCAAAGCCAGATCACTTGTTATGCAGATTGCATGAGAACAATATTCCTTTTCTTTCCCCCCTCAAAGCAGAACCAGTGTTGAAACGTAGCACAAAACAAACAGTATCATCTCCAAAGGTCACCACGCTGTGGTTAAACATACCTTGACTATGTGCATGTCTACACCATACATTTCCAGCCACTTAGCTTTGTTTAAGTAGTTAGTTTCAGCCTGTGCTGGTGTTTGCCCCCTGAAATAAAATTTTCCCTGTTAGGTAGATGCCTGAAAAAGCACAGAAAGGAAAAACTGATTTTTGAGGAAAGAGGAAAAGAACTTCCTGAAAGTTTGTGAAAAACCTGAACACTGGTGACACTTGTTCACTTTAATGAACATCGAAGTCACTTTTTAAAGTTTTAATCTGAAAACACTGCTGCAAAAATTACTGTGTTTCAAGATTTTGTACCTCATTATTTTACTCAGACCTTTGAAAAGCTTCATTTTTCACATAATATTCTCTTACAAAATATGACAAAACCATATCAAAATTCTATTTCTGAACAAGACCACAGAAGCAGCATCAGCAGTATCTTTTTAACAGATTCTCTTCACAGAAAAATCAGTGCAAACAGCTGGGTAGCATTCACTGGAAGATCTAGTACCTGCACTCCTTCCACTTCTCAAAAACAGCTAATTCCATCTCTTCAGTCTGAGTGGGAACAAACCTGAACTCAGACACCAGCTCAGGGACATGTTCAGCAGGATCATAGTCTCCAAGTTCAGCTACGAAAGAACAACACTGTTAAGCACTGTTCCAAATAAACACAGTGGGTATTTCTGCATACAGTGGAACTTCTGCATACTTTTCTAGTTAGTCTAAAATATTACATTTCTTTTTGTGTTCCTTTTTCTCCTCCAGTTCTTCCTATTTTTGAAGTGTCACCTTTTTTGACAGGGAGATTATGGACACTGAACCAACAGTTGTGTTGTCTGCAAAAAAGCTTTGTATTAAGGTTTACAAAGCATTATCACATATTCCTTAAAAAGCTTCCTATAAAGGAAATTTATCACCATCATTGAAACTCATCTTTTTTCTTTCTAGCAGAAAGTTTTCAACATTTTTATCTCTGAAGTATCTACTGAGATGACAACCGACTAAGTTAAAAGGAATTTTGCCTTAAAGAATTAAAACAGTATCTCTTGAGATTTATAAAATGCAAAACCAGTTCTGACACTTTTCATGAAACTATTTGCTCATTCTACAAATCAGTTTCTGGTTTTATGATTCTATATGGCCCTGTCCTACTAAAATTACTCTGTGTCAGGGCACAATCATGCAGCTGTTATTTGTTGCTCTCCTTTCCATCTAAGGACATAATAAATGCCCCCCTGGGTTGGTCAAATGGCTCATTGAATCCACTGCTGCATGCTCAGAGGGGCAGTAAGAGGTGCTACTTAGAAAGCATACTG
This sequence comes from Falcunculus frontatus, assembly GCA_013398115.1. Lineage (NCBI taxonomy): Eukaryota > Metazoa > Chordata > Aves > Passeriformes > Falcunculus > Falcunculus frontatus. Next base: position 2,743,059 of record VZRV01005418.1, read on the forward strand.
GAACATACCAGTCAAGGGGTGTGCCACATCAAAAGCACAACTCCATCTTCCACAGATGCTAACAAGTCCCATTTTAAAGACAGATAAATACCAAAAATGCTGAAACTCACAGTTAGAAACCTTTACAAAAATGTGCAGATTTTCAGTGTCACTAAGCACTGGCTCCTCCCACTAATTTCAAGTTGCTTCTTAATGTTCAGCTCATAGTTAAAAAATTAGGAATAATTCTGTAACTTGAACTTTGGAAGTCTGATGCAGGCCAGTAATCGCTCCGTCTGAAAAATGAAACTACAGATGTTTGTGTAGAGAAAAATAGAGCCATCTTTGGGAAGACCCGGAGAAGTCAAATAAATGCCAGTATTCCACAGGTACAGAAATGACACATGATATAAAACCCTGTTTTCTTGAATTTCTGAATGCTGCAAGCATAATAACACTCTTTTTGCCCCCTCCTTTTTTTTTTTTTTTTTTTTATGCTGACTGAGGAAGTCCATAGTTCTACAATAATTTACTCCCACTAAAACGCCTGCCTCTGCTGAAAGGAATGCTGTCAAAGCCAGCTTAGGTTCCAGCTGATTTAAATAAAAGTACACAGCTGTCAGACAGTTAAGATTAAAGCTCTGCTAGAGACCTCATTGTGGAGAGAGGAAAGAAAAGACCACCACAAAAAGCAGTGGGTATATGGCCTAATTAGATCACTTTGTTCTTCCAAAAACTTATTTACTGAACCTATATCTTAAGGCTCTAACAATGCTAATATTTTTAACTATGGAATGTATTCTAATTGCTTTCCTTCCACACAAAAGAGCAGGTTAAAAAGGCAGGTGTCTTCACAGTTTAATCCCAATTCTTATAAAACTGAGCTGTGTTACTACATCGAAGCGATTCAGGAAGGCTTCACATGTCGTATCTTGTGTGAAAGTGGACAGATTTGCACAAAAACACCTGAGAAAACAACTTTAGGGCAAAGCTGTTTATGTTCAGAACCTCCTTGCTCTGTTTCCTGAGGAATCGACTAATTTTCTGTACGTGCTCTCAGCACAAATACAATCAAAAAGATCTGTATTTCACACTGGATCACTCACATCTGGGCAGAGTCTATTTTATGGACATAGCAACGACAGACTTCTTTAAACAGTTAATAACAGTCTACACAAAGCTGTTCATGCAACTTCACCCTTCCCTTCTTGCACCTACTCACCTTGCATGTTATAAGCTGCCAACTGGACGGCAGTGTCAAAAGGACATTCCAGTCTGCCAGAAGAGAAATGCATTGTTAAAACCTGAACTGACAGCATTAGCAGACAACTTATGTAACTGACAGTAAGAAACTGCAAATGTCTGGGATAAGAAAATGAAAAAGTATTAGTAGATTTGCAGAAAATTACCAGGAGATAAGCACTACATTATTTAAGCATTCCTCTCCTGATATTCATGCATAGAAAAGTAGTATTTTAGAGAAAAAAACCACATTACATTACTAAGCAAAACTTACTAATTATCAAAATATATATGTAATAAACTCTATGCTAAACACACTGTAAGAGTTTAAAAGGCTGCTTACTTTCCACTAAGAATATCCAGTTTCAGCTGCAGAACAAATAAATACCTGTAAGATTAAATAAGAAATAAGTCATTGACTAATAGTGCTAATGTGTCACTCAGTCAACAGGAGTAAGTTAGAGCATGACAAATAAAAATGTTTTCTACTCTTTGCATAGGTTTTCAAGACAAAAGAAACTGCACTGTGACCTTTCATGGCTTTATCAGATGGGTTTGTGTGTTTTGCACGCATTTCAAATGAAGCAAACTCAAAAGTACAAGTTGTCAAAAGCTGAACTACAGTGTTTCATGGAAAAATAAACAGGATATCCAAGTAAATATATATTGTTTTTCTCTTCTGATCCTACTTGAGCAAAGAACAACTTGCATCTTCCACGTTTCCCTCATTATTCATACACATACCAATCTCATAAAAGAACAGTTATTTTCAAGTCTTGCAAAAATAAATGTTTCTACTACGGATTGCTTAATTAAAATCCAACTCAGAAAACTGACTGCAAAGTGACAAAAAATAAACAGTAGGCTGCAGCCTTTTCAACTTGTTTACTCTACAGAGCCAGCTTTTCTTCACTGCCTTACATATTACCTATTCTTCTTGCTCAGAAATTGGACAAATATTGAATAAAAATCCCTTTGCTGTGCAATACCAAGTCTTCCAATCCAATATCCCTGAAGAGCTGCCCTCTTGCTCCATTACAGTGCACAGCTTTCCTTTAACAGGAGAAGTCTCATCAAGTATAAAACACTGGCATCCACCATGGTATCCAGTTTGAATTCTAGCACAGATGCCCAGAAGCCTTACACACAACTTCTGCTTCAACATGTGCCTGGGTCTCCTCACACTTTGATATACAGACACAAAACAGATGCAGGTGGTTTTCCTACAGGTTCCATAGAAATCCACAAATACTTTGCCAAACCATTTATTATCCAAAACCTTTTGAACACACGGGGAATAAATTTGGTTGGTACTGACCTCAGATATGAAAAAGAACACAGGCCTCCAGTGTATAGTGGGTGTGACCAGCCTGTGCTTATCAGCCACATAATGCTTCCAAACAATTCAAGCACTTCCCATGCTGTGTTACATGACCACTGCCTGAGAATATGAGCAAGCTGCACCTGTGGAAGCTGAAAAGTAGCTCCAGCTGGGTGTCCTACTGTTTAAAGGTGGAACCCCCAGAAAGCCCCTACCAGTGACACCTATAACCCACAGCAAAGCTCCACTTCCCACTGCTTCTGCTACTTTAAGGTGTCACACGGTCTCAAGACAGAAGGACAACTTGCTGCTCTCCTCTTCTGGGGGATTAGCTAAGCAGGCAGACAGTGTTTAAAAGCCCTCAGGTTTCAGGTCTGCCCTGATAAAACCTGTATAGCAAGGTCTGACTGGCAGAATTCAGTCAAAATGGATGAGAATGTTCCATAGTGGTAGATATAGATGCTCGTCTGAATTTTGTCTACGGTTACTGGTTTTAAAGATAGTTAAATGTTTGTTCAGGAACATGAACGGGGAGGTAAAACATTCTTCCCAGATCAGCAGGAAAGCATTAAAAAGCAGCAGTTACCACAGTATGTTACCACATGTAAATATGAAGCTGCACAGAGTACATATGGCTGGAAGGGGTAATGCTACTATAATCTTCCTGGTAGCACTCCAAGGGATTTGGCTAAAGTGCACATCGAAGATCCACGCAGACATAAACCCGAACAACAAACAAATGCACTTCACACCCTTACAAATGTCTGAGATATGAAATGTCTACAGCTATCATGAAAACATAACTGTTTACTCTCCAAAAGGGATCAGCAGCAGCGGTAACAACGCAAGGAAATGCTGCCTTTTACAACAGATTTATACTCCTGACAGATGGTAGGTTGTGTTCTTTTTCAAAGCACCCCTAGCTGTCTCAGCCCAATAAGAAATGCAGTTCTATGAACGGATCTGTGAAATGCTTTAATGAAGAGGAACTGCTGCTCACCCGATACTACAAACCTACACATACAGTACTGTCAACTCAGTTCAACATGGCAGTAAAATAGTACTTTCCCTTTCCATAAGCTCTGTGAAGACCACACATGCAATGAAACGCTAACTGAACTTCTTTTTGCCAAAGAGAAGCTCTAACTTGCAATTCAATGCTTTTCTGCCTGGAGACAGGATGATTGCATGCAGTTGAAACTAACAACTTAAGAATAAAGACAGAGGAATGATGTCTGTTCTCTTCAGTGAAAACCCCTGTCCATCCTACAAAAAGAAAACTACATTTACAACAAAGCCAAGTAAGCAAGCAGCTCTAAGGAATTCTGTGAAACATCAGAAGTGTTTAAATAAACACAGAAAACATTCCCCGGCCTTATTTGGGTCCCTCAAACACAAAACCCCTCTTACCTCGTTAGCTCTTCACGTAGATTGTTGGGCTCTGATGAGTAAAACTTCACACGAAAATGCAGACAATACGGGGGACCAACTGCAAAACAGAATTCATTCAAGACAGCAGTAACAGTTACTGGATGAGACAGCTTATTTATTTATTACACAGAATCACATCACAAAACTTGACTGAAATTGGTCGGCTATGTTGTACCACAAGGTCTTAAGGTAGGAATTCCTATATGCCAGGGAGATCTGTGAAGACCATCAGGATGAAAGGACACTTAAATATGCACACAAAATAGTTTTATGTGTTACAAGTCAACCCAATGGTCATATCAGGTTAACTCGATTCTTCCTGCCAAGAGCACATGAATCTAGGTTAATCCCTATATTTAAGGGTTCTATCCATCACCAAGAAAGCTGTGCATCTTGGCTCTGCAGTTGACTAAACCTTCGGGCATGCTGTTGGTCTCTGCAACACCTTCCCAGGGCTCTGGGAAATACCTGCTGCTGACAACTCAGGCCCTTCTATTCCACAGAAGTTTAGACATACTTTATGGGAATTTAAGAGACCCTTCTAGAAGAAGAATCATCTTGTCTGGACACCAAAGAGTTAATTCAGCAAAAGGGTGGATTAACAGCTCTTTAAAAATGTGCATCGCTCTGCTGATTCTTGCATTTGACAGGAGGAATTTTCTCCCTCTCAGTGCTTCCAAAACCTCTCTTGTATTAAAACAACACCACAAATCCCCGAAGACTTCACACAGTGCAGAGCGAGGAAGCTGCTGAACAACATCTTACTCAAGCCCACACCACTGCAACAACCAGGCCACACTGAACCTTTGTGCAGCAGATGAGGACTTGGTGGACTGGACACAGATGCAAGCATGCAGGACCACCCCAGGCATGAGGCTCCAAGACAAGTTTTCCTATAGCCCGGATATTGCTCTAGAACACTAAAACATCTTCAGCTGCCTTGACTTCACTTTAACTATAATTAATGAGCCCATAACACGTTTAATTAAGAACATTAGAATAAAGTACTATGAGCTACAGAGGGAAGATGTCATTAAAGAATCAGTAGCACCATGCAGGGCTTTTGTCAATTGTCACCCTCACCCCCTCACAGGACACTGCCCCCCACCACCCATTTCAGCTCGCCACACTCCCTGTATGTTAAATACAATGTCCCAAGAGAAAACAGAAAGGACACTTACTTTTAACTTGCTTTTTAATGCTTTTTGTGTTGTCCAGCCAATGCTGAAAAATAAATTAATTTCATTGAATTATCAATAAAGGACTCTCCCAAAAAGAACAAAAAAGGAAGTGTTAGTGAAGACCATCTTGGAATAACAAGTAGTTTGTTAAAACAGTCTAATCCAAATCTTTCACAATTCACAGCTCTCTCTGTGCTCACTGGAGATCCTTTTGCTCAAAGTTTGTAATGCAAAATGTCCTTTTTGGCCAACAGAAATATCCTCTAGTTCCTTGTTTAAACCAAATCTTCAAGACAGATCTATCTACTTAAAACAAAAAAAACCCCATACTAACAAACCACTTCACTAGATTTTCATCCTGTCCAGACAAACACTTAATTTACACATTAGTAGGTCAGCCAGTGACAATGTGCCAGAGAAGGATAAATCATAGCTGGAGACTCTGGCACTCAGTTGCTGTGTGATGTTTACTTGGGGCAGGAAGGGGAGAGACAAAATAAATATTGTTGGCTTTCAGGCATTTTCTTTAGATGACTCAAGTCCAGTAACAGCAGAGCTGTCTATGTCCCAACATCAGAGTCAGCTCTACCTAATTCTAAAAAATCTATTCACAGGTGACATTTTAGCAATTGTCATGTGGGAGGACAAGTAACTGCCTCACCTACTAATGCTAATTATAAGCTATATACTAGACAAGCCAAAATAATGGCTTGGCTTACACTGTGTACGACAGCATGTGAAAGAAGCTATGCTTGGCAGATTGAAACACCTACACATATACACTGTGCTCCCCAAAATAATTGCACATAATCGCACTACTGAAGAGTTTATACCAGAAGTTAAAGCTGGAAATCCAACACACAGCTAGTGGGATACATCTCCTTCCTAGTGCTGTGCATGGCCAACAGCTCGCTCCTCCAAAGGAGGTGAGTCACCTGAACAGGAAACACGGCACCCTATCCAACATGATTGCATTGACTCAACAGCCAGAGCCAACTACCTGACACACCATGTCCTGCATGGTTCACCATGCCCAGGGAACACCACCTCATCAGATCAATCCCAAATGTCACCTTGCAGCTAAGACAGGTGAATTATATACTCAGCAACACTGCTTTTGTTAAACTATGTGACATGAAGTTCACGGCGAGCCCCAGGGAGGACAGAAAAGCAACCAGGGTATGAAAAAGAACCGGTATTTTCAGGTTGCAATGCCAAGTACAAACACATTCCTGCCTCCAGAACAGCCCTGCCTTCTGCAGAGAGCTGAAGTCAGCCTGTAACACAGCCAGGCTGTGACTGATTGCTGCATTAGCTGCAGATGAGAACGACTGAACCATCTGCTGCTGCTGTGCACACAGCTGAGAATGCTCATTGCCTATTCAAACTAAGTAGCTACAGAGAGCTATCTGAAATATATCTATGACATTTTTAAAATAAAGCAGGAAGCTTAAGGATGAATGAAGCAAATATTTACATCAATTTTGCTTATACTACCAGTGAAATGGAATTGAGCAATTTTTTTTTTCTTCAAGGAAATAATACAATCTTTTTTCCTATTCCACAAACTCACATGCTGTAAGAGAGAGTTTACTTACTCCTTCCTCCACAAAAAAAACATACAAACTACCCAGCTGGAGGCTTGCAGGTGATTTAGATACAGGAATGGCAAGGAGGGCTCTTTCTAGGCTCCAGGACTGGCTGTGCCCCCCGTTTCATCTCCCTCCTGTTTTCTCTCATCTCCTCCACATTCCATGGGAAGGCAACAGAGAGGCAGGCCCACGACAGGCACCGATAGCGTTTCACTCTGCTCGGCTCTGACTGCTGCTGCCCACAGGAGCTCTGCTCAGTGGTGAGGGTGTGCAAGGAAGAAGGGAAACAGAACTGCTTTTAAGTGGGGGTGGGAATGAAACAAACAAAAAAACCAGCCCCAAAACCAACACATGAATGGACAGACACAGATGTCAAGAAACTTGAGATTTATTCCAAGTGATTAAAATGGAATTCAAGTGGACCTGGGAAAAAAGTTTACTTTTGATGAGGGTTTGCACAGCACAGTCTATTGCTGAAAATCAGAGATAAAGTTTGCTAAACAGAAAGCAATACAAACAACAGACTGCACAGAGTATTGGAAGTCCTTGCTAAAACAGTTTGCTGCTGCAGAAATTAAAACCAAAACACATACAAAACCCCCTCAAATCCTGACCCAGCAACATTTCAAGAAGTTTGGGCAAATGAGGTTTATTTAATAAAATGTTGAGGCTAAAACTGGTCCCTTCCTAAACAGACTACAGTGAACACAGAAATCACATGAAAACAACAATTCTTTCACTTCACTAATTGTTTCAAGAACTTCTTTAAATAAGCTATTACTTGAATACTAAAATCCAAAATATCAGGAAGAGTTTCTATTATCTGGGTTCCCCCCACTCCCCCGTAAATCTTTAACACCCAATTAGTGATCACTTCAGCAGCAGAAAAGAATGAAAAAAAAGCAAGCCTTCAGTTGTTCACAACAATTCTACTGAAAACTCATTTGCAGTTCAAACAAGTGGGGGATTTATAAAATTTTTGTATAACTACATGTTGCTAGTTTGTATCAGTAAGTGTAACTAGCTCATTTGGTAATATTCTTGGATTTAAATTGGGTAGCAGAAAGATTATCTCTTTCAGAGCCAGCAGACAATTCTGTCTACAGCAAGGGACTGGATTCTTGCACTGTTTATTTAACAGGTCTCCTGAATAATCTTGGACAAGTCACTTGATTAGTCTCTGTTCTTTGTTTCCAGCTGCAGATTGGGTTTCTGCTAGAACTTGCCAGCTCCTTTTGCAGGAATGGCTGCTATCGCAACAGTTTTTCATTTCTTAAAGCAATTAATTATCTCTGGCTGTTGCATTCAGCTCTTCTGGCAAAATACAATCTTTTCTGCTTCATTATACGCAGTTCATCGTTAAGGTCCAGTTTAAACAGATTGTTACCTATACTCTGCTGCTTTTCAGTCACACATAGTTAAGAAAAGGAAGCAAACGAAGTTTGAAATCCTCTGTACCTGGTAGACATTGCAGTATCAAATATTCAATCAGGTGCTCTCTGGACTGGCAGTAATAATTTGCTAGACAAAAGCAAGGCACGAGCCATTGCTGTGGCAGAAAATATTAACTCCTATTAACACATTTCAAGATGAAATGGCTTTATTTGCTAACAGATCAGGAAGAGAAAAAAAAATTATCATACAGATAATTCTACCAGTTAAAACTAACCCACTGTGAACTTCTATGAGATCCTAAAGACAGGGAAATACATCAGAAGCCACACGGCAGAAACTGAGTTAGGATTCCTTAACCATACAGATTATTGTTTTTCCAGAGCAAAAAGATAAAGGCAATAGAGTCCTTCACTATCAATACTCAGCATCTTGGACTGCACATGCTGAGCACAGCTAACATGATTTTGAGAAATATAAAATGGTATGCAATTAGCTGTTTTCTCATTTCTGTTGGTATGCATGGTTCTGAATGCCATCCATCTGTTAGTGTAATGGTCTTTTTCTCCTTAATGTTAAATGTCTCTCTGTTCTGCAAGAGGTTAAAGACCACTTTCACTACTGGCAACTACACACCAGCAGCAGCTAATCCCACTAGCCATGAAGTTTGCTTCAGACGCTGAACACCAACGATTTTCTCCAAGAAGCATGTTCTCTACCATTACATGCTAAGCATAAAACTCGATCACAATAATTCTGAAAAGAAGCCATCAGGCTATAAGTGTACTTTGGGGCAGAGCACTGTGTCCAAAGCTGTCAGCTTCTTTCAAAGGTTCAAGTTTGCGGAATTTTTTTTGCCTTTGTACAAGGCTGCAACAATTAAGAGATCACCTTCAAATTGTTATGGACACAGACCTTCACAGAAGTAATGGAATATAAGTCACTGCCTCCATTTTTGTATGCTGACCTTGAACAATTCAGATATTTAGCTCAGCAACAATTCTCTGTCCTTCCCATCTGCCATCCCAAACATGAAATAATTCTGAAGGGGCCTTGAAACACAAAACAAATTAGGTTATACATCTAAGATTGACATATGCAGCAGGAAAACTCAGATCTCATTCTGCCCGGGGATGTTGGGCTAAGCGAACACAGGTTTAAGTTACAGGGATGCAGGACAGAAAAAAACATTCATTGCCTAAAGATTCACTTAACTTGCAGCTATCCTTATGGGCAGAATCATGTACTTGACTATAAGAAGTATCTATATAAAACTGCATAGCCCACAAGTGAAAGAACTGTGGTTGCTTCTGAAAGTGCTGTGCTTCTAATTTCAAAACCTGTTACATTTTTAGAAACACACAATAAAACACCAACAAACTTGGGCTTGGAAGAATCTTCTGCTTGAACTGATACATTCAAACAAATCCATATCCTCCCAAAAACTTATAGCTCCAGGTCTGAGTCACAACTGATTTGAACAAATCAAAGGTATATCCCTCTTGCAAGCAGACATTAACAGGGTGAGTTTTGCTGACAAGAAAGCTGACGACATTTGCAAAAGAAAACCTTCTCCTCTCTGTATAGCATACAACAAAGGGCCAAGCACACACTCTGGTTTTGCTCCTTCCTCTCTGCATCATCAGCACCAAGAGTTTCTAGGTGACACATCAGGCTCCGGGGTCCTACTGGACCAGCCTGCCTAGTGACAACACAAGGTGTGACAGGAACACGAAAAACAAGAAAGGAAGAGGCAACAGTACGGTAATATGTTAAAAGAGTGCTGGAGGTGGAATTAAACCTGGGGACACTGAAATCACACATCACAGAGTTTCTGCACAAAACTTAATTCACAAAAGGCAGCTTTCTTATAGCATTTCTGTCAATATGAAGATTTAACTTTTAGACTTAAAAAAGCTCATAACTACTCACTGCCACTTGTGCCGAATCCATGAACCTTAGTCCAAAGTAGTCGCTTTCTATAAGGTCCAGATGATACATGATCTGTTCAAACAGGAGCTGGCCTTTGGCTTTTTTCTGAAAAGGTAACAGGATTTAGTACACAGCAGGTAGATTTATTGTAGCATCTACATTTTTCTAGGCACATGTTATATTCTAATTCCAAAAATTTAGTTTCTGATAAAATAATGTGGACACCTTTTCCCCCCCACCTCATATTTTCTGATGGCTGTTTTTCTCAAAGGCAAATGTGCACCCCACAAGAAACACATATAATATCCATAAAGAACTTGCATAATCTCCTTTTTTGGAAAATGTCAACACTGACTTGCCCAACAGAGTGTTAACATGTCATTTTATCTTTTTTCCTTTTAGGCTTTCCTTACTCACTGACATTTAATAGAACTGAAAACACAGCCAGTACAATTGCAATAACTAATGTACTGGAAAACTTTTGGAGCCAAGTACAGCAAATTGCTTATGAACTTACTACTGTTTGGTATCTAGGCGTTTCACCAGTTCCGAAGCAGGTAGGAAAGCCTCTTGAATTAGGAGATAGCATTCCATTAGCAACTACTAGGAAACAGTCTGAGGCAAGCAACTTGAATAAATAGCACTTCGATATTATATTTACAAAACTAAGTTCATAAAACTAACTTCTAGGTGCAAAAAGCCAGCTCATACGCTCACACATAATTTATGAAAAAAACAGCTCTGGCCCCAAGGAAACCTCGCTTTTACAGTGATGACCTAAAAAATTAAACAGTTGTTTTTAAAGAGAAGGCACATAAATAGCACTGAGCAGTTTCTACACAACATGTATTTTTCATGCTATGAGCTCCTTTATAACAATAAATGAAAAGAGCAGCTTAAGAGTTATTATACCTAAGATGCTTGAACGTAATAAAATACATTAATAAATTATTAGATCAGAGTAAAAGTCACAGTGTTAAAAAAAAATTAAATGCAAAGAAATGTAGACATTATTTATGCTTACTCGGCAAGCAGCTTAAGGGTTTCTCTATTTCTGTAAAGCCACCATCTTGCAATCTTCTTTTTCAATATTTATACATTCACAACATGAGAAATGGGAAAACTTTCTAAGCATATTTTTAGTAAGCTACTAATTAGCAGATTTAATACACCTCTCAAAATTCTGGGCCAGATCAATTTTTATTCTCAGAAATAATCTGGTTTAATCAGTAAGTAACATCTAAGTAAGTAAAGTTGCATGCCGTTATTTTTGTCACCTTCCTCTACCCTGATCTTCAAATATTTTATATTCAACTTTGCAATCACAATCACTGGTTTACTTGATGTATCAGTTAAATCCAACACAACCTACCACAGGTCAAAGCAAAATCTCAAGAAAAGTTTGTAAACTGAGCCTGTCTAAGCAAATTCTCACACAGTTACTTATTTCCAGATACTGGGGAGAATGGCAGGAATAGAAGGCATTTGGGCCAGCAGGCAACTTCACAAACACACAGCATCTACAAAATATTGTATAATGCAAATACTAAACGTCAACCTCATCAGATTCAAAGTGTTTTCTACTGGCCTCAGGAAAAGAATTATTTCTCAGGCAATAGCAGATTTATTAAACACCAGCTCTAGCAGAAGCCTTAAGGCAAATCACCTATACATACAAACCCACACTTTTCTTCCACTAGTTGAGTCTGTAGCCCTGGTCTTGAAAGACCAAGGCATTGAACCGTTGATATTTTTTCTCAATACAGGCTATCTTCTGGTTAAACATTAATATAATAATACAAGTGAAATCAATTCAGCACCTGCAACAGCAAAACTAGAAAAACACTCTATGCTGCATTGAAGTTTTCAGCAGCTTGTCTGAAACTAGACAAAAATCTCCCTTTATTGAGCAGAACATTTGAGATCCTTCTCAGTTCCTCTGCAGGTCACCTTTAAAAAGTGCAATTAACCACTTATCGCAGCCAAATTCCCTGCTGGTGACAGGAGCACTTTGACTCCAGCCTGGAATACTACACATACTATCTCACACTAACCTCGAGCAAAACTTGAATTTTTGCAGTGTCAAATTAGTTTCACAGTGTGTTCACCATTTCGGAAATCTCAGCAGAGGACTCTAAGACTTCTGCTTGTTTCCTGACTTAAATCACCAGGGCCGTCAACACAGAATTAATTATGTACCACTTTGCATATGACTTAAATCATCAGCAGCTGTATTTGGTGCAAGTCAGCAGAAGTGTCGCACACGCTTTACTTAATGAAGTCCTTCCTCCTTAAACAAACGGCAACCAAAAATACGAATGCTTTGTAATCAGTCAACTTTTATGAATCAAAATCAATTTCTCCATGTCAACAAAACTATGATCTCAAGTGTTTTCAAAGAGCAAAGATACACTTTAATTACATTTTCTTGTGAAGAATTACCCTAACTTTCTAATGGCAACACTGGTGCTAATAACATCAAGGTTGTGGGTTCAATCCCCGTATGGGCCATTAAGAGTTGGAATCGATGATCCTTGTGGGTTCCTTGCAAATCAGAATATTCAGTGATTCTGTGAAAGTGACATTCTTATCCGCCTGCTGTCCCACGCTTTTTTCCCCCCCTCTCCTTTTCCCTGCAGCAGAGCTCAGGTTACACTCAAAGGACAAATATTTTCAAACTGTTTAATGGTTACTGACGAACTATTAACAACTCCACTCACAAGCAGTCCAATCAGTGGCTGGTTCTCCCTTCAGGGCACAAATTAAACTCTCCATGGGTTTGCAGGTCAGTAAAACCTGACTACTTGATTTACAGAGTTTGCTACTCTCTCTAGGAAACAACAGGAAACATCTCAACGGCAGGAAAATCAACAACAGGAAAACGTAAATAAAATATACCATATATATAGGGCAGGACATCTCCTGGTTTTGCCACACTGGATAAAAGTATCTTCCGATCACTTCGGCATGAATCACATGGCCCCCGCCCCCCTCCCCCCCTTTCCCCAACGAAAGGGATGCTCCCAACTAATGACATCTCCTGCTGCTCTTAATAACTGCAATTGCTGGCTGAGTGGGCGTTACAAAGGCTGGGCTTAACCCCGGGAGCTCAGCAACAAGGTTGGGTGTTCACCTCGACGTGCTGGTTTGTCCCTTCACTGCCGGGGTAAGGTGATCCCCAGACATTCTCCTCGACTCAGGCATCTCAGTCACTGCCTAAAACGTGAAAGGCAGCATTTATACCCTCTTCTCATGGTCTCAGCGTATCGGTTATTTCATGGACACGCATCCATGAGGGTAAGCCAGCCAGGTGCTCCAAACCTGCCTGCCTGATGTCAAAGCCACCTCCAGTACTAGAGCAGCCAGTACAGACCAGCACTGGAGAGGCAACACAGGCTCACAGCAACTGGAGAAGAGCTTGTGCTGGGTGAGCACCAGCTGAATGGCTCACTTCTTAAGGTTTTTAATCACAGCAAAGTAGGGTTTTTTCCCAAAACTTGAAAAAAACCCCAAGACCAAAATACCAACCTAATAAATTTACTGATTAAAATATTTTTATCAGAAAAGAATCTTTCTCCTCTTTATTTCTTTCTCCGTGAAGAAATAGATGTCCCTATACAAGATGAACTTTGAAAAAAATAGATGAATAAGCATTACCTTCATGGGACTTACTATCTTTTCAGCCGTACTTTTTGTTCAGATTTCTTCAAAGGATCGTGTTACTATTTTTAATTAACAATAACAGTAGCTATTGCCTTTTGCCACTGAGCGGCAAAAATTTCCCTTCCTAGTTTTTGTCAACTCATCAGGAGGGTTACCATTCATATGCATACCAGCTTCCTTAGAAATACACTATTTACACACACACAGAAGGTATGGATCCCTATTCAGGATTTACAGCTACCCAGTTGCTAGGATGTCACCTACGCATGTTTGCAGACCCTAGCAGCACGGAAGCAGCAGATGAGCCTGCCCATTTTTTTAATGAAGTAAATCCCCTTCTCCCAAACCACAGGTTTCAAACAATTAAGCCATGAGAAAGCTCCTACAGTGAGCTTTAAAGGAAAAAAGATTTCATCTCAATATCATGCAAACGGTGTCTATAGTTAACACCATTAAGGTTTGCTGGAGAATTGGAGGGTTAAAACCCCTTATCTTTACAAAGGCAGTGTTAGAAGTACACATTATTTGTATCACCCTGATCTTCTTACAGCTTTAAGTACTGACCTACAAATGGAGCTGCTCTTCTCCTCCAGCTCCAAGCATCAATCCTTCAAATAACTTTTCCAAACTCTCCAGTCAATTTTCTCATTCATCTAAAGATGCCACTAGCAGCAAAACACTAGTTCTGCTTCTTTCTCTGGTTTATCCTCAGTTTTAGACAACACTGCCATCCACACTTGTGAATATAAAGCCTGGCAGGCTGGAAGGCTGGGGAGAATTTCTACCTCCAGAGACAGAGCTTATTAATTCTTCTATTTACTCAATATCTCACAATTACAGGAAGGTAAGCATTTGGGATTAAGCATTTTGTTCTGTTATTCGTTGGAGGAAGAAAAAGGCAGTTCCCAAAAATTTCGTAATGAATAACTGATTTCATTACCCATCCTAACTGTACGAGTGCTATGTAGAAGGATTTTAATGTACTGCATTCAGGCTTATTGACCCTACTACATAAAAAGACAAAGACTCAAAGCATTCATACCTGTCAGTTTGTTTTGTGGAAGTCTCCATTTCATCTGCCAGAAAGTTTTTATCTTCTAACTGCAAATTTGATTTAACCAATTTTTTAATTCTTTCTGATACAGAATATATCCAAACTGTTTGTTCAGCATTAAGGTTTACAGATTACATGCCTCTCCCCATTATACTGCCAAACATTTCAGTTTTATTTGGTGTTCCACCTGCAAGTTTCTCATGAGCACTCTGATTAAGAGCACCACAGAGTCCCAAGCCTTTGACCTCTTTGCAGAGGCAGTTCAGCAGGAAAACAGGACTTCAGACAAAATTCACTGTTACGCTGTGAGTTAAGAATGCTAAACTTTCAGGCAACTAAACCAGCCTGCAGCACCAGCCCCAGAAACACCCTGGCAGCACACTGCAGGCCAAACAATTTACTCTGCAAGCAGCACAGATTGCTGCCAGCTGCTCCCTTCCTCCCTCCTTTCCAACAGTGCCAGGGCATGGAGCATTGCACCAAGGCTGAAATGCCTGCCTGCCACTGCCCGAAGTGGCCGGGCTGAGAGCAGGACTCGGTGCAGGCAGCCTGTGCTGCTCACATGGGCAGAACAACTCAGCATCCCCTGTCTAACATTCAGTCTCACTGTGTATTTCGGTCTGGCACCCCAGGAAGCACCGGCTCACCCTGCACTGCGGCTGGGCCCCCCACACCACACAGACAGCACCTCTGCTTTGGAACACATGGCTCAGGACTGATTTGGTCCAGTTTCAGGCCCCTAAAGGTCTTTCAGTAGTTTAAGCCAACACTCAAAAGCATGTAAATACTTTAAGACAGATCACATGGGAAAAAAAGTTTTAATCCAAAATTTTATAGCCTTAATACACACACAAAGTGGCACGTTCAAATGTTTATGTAATTATGACTTTTGTCAGCTGAGCTTTATTTTGAAACTTTAGAGGTCAGCCTTGAACACTCAGAGTACTCATTTTATTTGATGACTAATTTTCCAACATTTTTAGCAGTATTAGATTTTCTTGTTAATCAGCATCCATGCCACAAACAGCATTATGTATTTCATATTTACATCCACAAATATTCAGCAAGTGGCCATAAATATTCTACAAGTTTTTAATAAACCAGAGTGGATTACTGAATAAAATCAACTATCACAATACATCTCTAATCTTGTAGTCGGATCAACACAAATCATCTCTCTCCAAACAAAAAAGTCATTGGCACTCCTTAATGATTTCCGCATTCCAGATAGATTTCTTAATTTTATTTAAAATAATCACTACAAATACAGTCCTTTTTCATCTTATTTTATACTCCAAAAGTCTGAACAGCTTCATTCAATCCCACTATTCCACACAGCTCTTGGACTGGTTTCTACAAGACCTTGCTTTGATAATACTTCATTATAATAAGGACAAAACCATCTCATTTTGCAATCTCCATATCAAATTTCATGCATGTGTAAGTAAGGAATATTCCAAGATAAAAAACTACTCAGAGAGCATCCATTCTCATAATCTGTGTCTTTCATCTTACACTACCAGGAAGCTTTTACCTAAAACTTAGGTTGCACGTACAGAAACTGGAATACAATTAACACTCCATTATCCATGAGAAGATTATGTAAATTGTGGGTTAGGCAGGGTCAGGTTTTTTTACTGAAACACCACTGGCTTCCACAAAGTACAGTTCTGCTTCCATAAAACCCTATACTTACTATCTGTCTCTCTTGTAAGACTGACCTTGTTTCCTCATAGAAAGCAATTCAAAAATTTTAAGAAAGGTGCATATTCCAAGTGCACATATTTATATTATTTATGTTATCATTTCTCCCCCATCTACACTATCTTTTCCCTCTCCCAATTAGTAGTGTGGATAGTACAGAACTGACAAAAGCAAATACTCAATTTTAAAATATTTTGATTTTAAAATCCTCTGGAGCTCTCTATTACTCAAAACAGCACTTCATTTCAAATTCTCGACAAACATTTTTAATCCCAATTATTTCATAAGTTGTTGGTGACCCCAGATAAAAACAGCTTTCAAGTTCCCCCCCACCAACCTGTCTTTCCTCATAAACTATGAGCACTGGGAGAGCCAGTATTCCAGCTGTTGAGGGATTCCCTTGACAGACCAGATTGGTATGACTGAGCTGATGGAATCTTCAGGTAATAAACCAGGGCTGTTCATGGCTTTTGAGCTTTGGGAATTCCAAAGGTGCAGTAGGGGAAGATGTAGTTTAGTTTTGCATGGGAACAGAACCAAAAGTAAGATAAGGGATGTCAGCAAAACAGAGTTCTTGTCCTCTCACCACTCATACTACTCAGAAAACATTCCACCCACGGATCTTAAACAATTGGAAGAAAAAGCATAACCTGACTTTTGTCCAAGTTGAACTCAACAGAAAAGCAGCATGCATAATGAACAACATCAGCAGCAGCATTTACAGACATCTATTTTATAAGAACTTTTAAAAGAGAAACAAAGTAACAAGCTTCTTAGTGTTTCACTAAGCACATAAGTCTGTAAAAACAGCTGAATGCATTTGAAGAAACATAAACCTTCAGAAGAGTAGTAACAGATGAGGAAAACTACCAGGTCAAAACACAATTTTAAATCTGAGACGAAGCTGTGGGAAAAAACCCGACACCTTTCGATCTGCCCCAAAAGAACACAGATAACTTGAATTAAGGGCATGCTTCCCATTTTGAACATACCAAGGTGTCAGTAAATAGTATACATGACACTGACATTCTTCAGTCATTGACATAGCTACAAAAGCAGTAGATTCTTGCAAAGAATACAGTCTAAGTACTGTGTATGACTGCAGCTTTGATGAAAAGTTCAAGTCAGGCATTTTTCTAATTAAATACAACAGAAGACATGGAAAAGCAGAAAGATTAAGTGGCTTGACAGACACCAAAGATAAGATCCGTGGACAAAAAGCAGAGTTACTCTCAAATCCTGGCTCTGTTTAATAAATTAAATCGCAACTGCATCATTTAGAACCTGTCCCTTCTGTCTCACTGTCAATATTCGTAAAGTATCAGTCTTTGCTGCTTAACGACTCTGAAATATGTTTGGCTTACATGGTAACGGCCCTTGTGGTTGCTACTTTTTGTTTCTGCCTTTCCTTTTTTTTTTTAATTAAGCAGAAATTCAGCAATCTCACGTTCAATTATATCAATGATTGTAAATCCAGAATACTCTTCTCAGTAGCAAATTCACTGTAAGAATACAGCTCAACAGTATTTTGAGCAAACTTAAGCCTGGTATCACCTCTAAATGCTTCTTCACCACATTTGGGGAGGCACATGGGGAACCAGATTGGAGGATCGCTCCAGCTGGAAACTACATAACAAAATTATACCGATTATTTTCAGCCACAGCATTTTCTTGACTTAGCTTACTGCCTGGCTGCTAAAAAACTGTTTCTTCTGCCAAGGGGTAAGAGAAAACAAGGACAAACGCAATAACGAAAGCAACATCTTTTTTTCCTGTGGCAGCAACAACTTATGCCACTGTAAAGTATTTGTATAGCCATGGATTTAAAAAGGTATGGCATTCGTTCCTGCCAAGACAACCCTTTCTCTGGCTGTGAACTAACCTGTTTGCTAAATGATTCATTCTTAAGAAAAGCTCTGTTACTTATTTCTTTTAATAAAACAATTTCACAGCGCTTCGGTAGACAATGTGACTGCGCACAACCAAACCGGCAGAACAGGGGGCACCTCTTTGAGAGAAAGAGTTCATTTTGAAGCAAATTTACTGCCAGCAAAGTAACAGTACCAGTCTTGGAAAAGATCTTAGCTCAAAGAGCACAAAAATCCTCAAAGAAAGTTTCTGTAAAAGAAAAAAGTATATACACATGTATTTTTAATTTAAGCTTTACATTTTAGAAAGTGATGTTGTTTTGCCAGGATTTTGTACCTCCCACTTCATCCCCTGTCTCTCCTACCCTTTTTTTCCTTCCTTTTTAAGAGTCAACCGCAAATATGAACGATGCAAATGGAGAAAAAAGAATGTACACTTTAGGGAGTTTGAAATGAAATATTTAATTTACTTTTAATTTATTATATTTTAATCACTGAAGAAACTGGTACATGCCAGCCACTGACAATGCGCTGTAATTACTGCATCTGGCTATGTCAATTTAGCATGTTTGGTTACTGTTACTCATAACTTAGATGTCCACTGTCAAGGGTCTATATTGGCTTTTAAGGAAAAAAATCTGGAGTGAAAAGAGTTTCCTGTAGAAGTAAATAGTTACTACTGCCCCCTGGTCTGAGATTTATAGCCCAGGTGGCAGGTTGTGACACCTCTTCAGGTTCAATTTATGCTCCTCAAAGCCTTAGAAATGTTTTTAGAGCCGGCAGGAATTTGCCTACAGAGCCAACTCCAGTTCCAAAGATTACTGCTCTGGTTATATAGAGACACCAATTTAAACGTGAGTACTTTTTAAGTGTTAACTCTTGCTATAAAGTGTTTGTGGGCATTCCTGGCCTCAAATCAAACATCCTAGGCACTAAGCAGCACTGGATATGTTCATTATATTGCTTCAGAGATTTCCAAATTAATTTTACTGCCCTCTATAAACACCTATCTGTACAGTCATTTTGAAAGAAAGATGCCAAAGGGTTTCTCTAACTCTAGATTATTTGGGGTTCTGGATATCACAAGAGTAATTTCTGTTCACTACATCAACAACACTGCTTAATCAACAAACTGACTTCCTCACACTACCTAAACACTCCACGATTAAATAAGAAAGGGAAGAAAGAGCTGTGTGGAGTAGCCAGTCTTGAGATGGCTTTTCCTTCTACTCAGCCGTTCCAACACCAGCACACCTCTGATTGCAGCCAAAATCCTCTGGAACTAGTCAGGTCTCGCAGATCCACACCTTCCTAACTTCCTAATGCTCAGCTCTGTGAGCTTAAAACAAGTCACCAGCAACTATAACACATGGTAATGGAAAAACAGAGCACATCACTTCTGGTGCTACTGTTCATCCTGTTGGCCAAAAACAGGTATATAATTAGGCAAGCAGAACAGGCACGTGCACATTAAGGAAGCTTTAGAAATGTAAAACAGTGGCTAACACCTCGCTCCCAGTAAATCGCCATGCTACGAGACAATCCCTACTATACACTCTGCCCTGAGGAGGGGAAGGAAGTAGATTCTTCCTCTTCCTCTCCCCTCTTAAGTTAGTGTTAAAAATTGCATCCATCAACCACACAAAACCAAACCCAGTCCACACAGAAATTCCTGCTACTCCTTCTGCTCATGCCTCCTCTTCAACAAGATACACCAAGAGATTCACCTTCTTTGTCAAGATACATAGCTCAAAAAGAAAACCCAATTCATCCAACAGGTTACCCTCTCTAAGTTAAGCCTTAGCACAACAATTACATTAAAAACGTTAGAAAGTGTTCAGTGTGTAAGGCATGATGACATCTAGCAAAACACTCCAAAGTTTCAGTGAATGACAAAGTTTTCTTTCAGAATTCTTTTATGAGCAGTAACTTAGTGGACATCAAGTCATAGGGTTGGCTGCCAGCAGCAAAGAGCTATACCTTTAGCTAACCTGCAAACAGCAATCCACATCAGAGTAACACAAGCCAAGTGTATTTCAAAACCACACTTGGATCACTCGTACCGGTAAGTCCACGCTGACATCTGTTCCGTCCAGCAGCGCTACTCGGCAGGTAATGATAGATTTGGCGTCTCCAGCTGCAGGGATGTGGGTTGCAGCCCTTTGGGCCTCTCTCAGCCTTTCCTTCTCCGCATGCTTACGCATGGACCGGCGTCCCAGCGTGCGGCGGAAAAAGCTCAGCATCTTTGCTACAAAATCCAAGAGAGAAAAGGCACAGATTAAGTTTTTCACAGAAAAAACCAAAACCAAACCAACCAACCAAAAAAAAGAGAAAAAAAGCCTGCAATAGAGTTCTCAGAAAATCCCAGACCTTGATAAAGAAGTGTCAAACAGATTTTCACTTTGATTTAAACGCCCACAGTCTTTGGCTGCTAAAGTCTTTGAAAAAAAACCCAGCTCAGACCTTTAGCGGTGGTTGGGTGACTTTTCGGGACTACATGAAAGAACGTTTAAGGAAAAAAACCAGCGATCGTGCAGAATGCCTACTACTCTCTGCAATCTTTCATTAATACAAACGCCACCGCGCGCTTCTCCGAGACGGTGATCTTCCACAGCTGGGAAGCAACTAAGCACTACATACCACCGGCTCCCTTCCTGGCTCACATACTCCACCTCTCCCATCGAAAACAAGCGATAAGCAACCCTTCCCGCCCCAGAGCCGCGCTCACAGCTTTCCGTGCAGGAATGGCTCTGCCAGGACCTGCGAGAGCCGCTCGGGCACGGCGCTTCCCGTCGCGCCGCCCGGCAAACACCCGGAGCTGTGCGGGGACTCAGCCCCGAGCCCGAGGGTCGACCCCAGCCGAGACCCGGCCCCGCCCGGCGCCTTCCCCGCCCTCTCCGACCCCTTACATAACGCCTCGGCCCCACGGCCGCGCTCCGGCCCCGCCCGGGGGCCGCGGCGGCCTCACCTGCCAGGCTCACCTGCGGGGCGGCGGCAGCGTCCCCGCGGCGGCTCCTCCAG